>JAZBGW010000024.1:0-48701 GCA_037464815.1 Mylabris variabilis
AACGAGATAACGAGATAAGATGAATTCTCTTAAACAAATATACCAAGTTTCAATACATTTTACCAATAAATCTGTATATCTGTCTAATTTATTGTTATAAATAAATTAACATTTTTGCTGTCGTCTTTTGTTGTAACAGACGATTGGATTTTTATTATTTAACGATTTAGACACGTCAAGGCCACTATTTTACTTATTATAAAATTATTTGTCTAGTCTTTATTGTTGTTGTAATTCTACTTAATATTTTTTTATTTTTTTCTTTACTGTTATTGTCTCTCTAATTTGTCGAAACATCAATCATTAAGCATTTAGACTCGAATTTTTACCGAGATTATCACCCGTTTAAGTAGCCCCTTATCACCATTTCTACTCGTTTTCTCCTCTCTATTTTCTAAATTACACATTTTCCCGATACATAAAACAACGAATGGCAATTTTTCCAAAATAGTTCATCAACCTGTTAATGATTATTTAAATATTTGACGTCGAAGTGACCGAAGAAACAAAAAAGAAAACAACAGAAATAACAACAATTCTATGGTATTTCTTGTATTTTAGTTATTTATTTTAATTATTTTTTTTTGTTCGCTATTTTTCCGTTTTCTGTGCACGGAAACGTGAACATTCTCCTTATCAATAAACAATAGTAGCGTAACGAGCACATTACCCCGTTCGTTACTGTTTCACATTCGGATTCTATACGTACATAAATTTTTTCGTTCTGCTATTATACTGATAAGAAAACCCGCATATTATTGCTACTATTATTATCATCATTATTATTATTAAAAATGCTGGCGGAAAACCATTACTTGTTTGTATTGCGGTTTTATTTATATTTTTTTTGTTTTTCCAGAACGAAACCAATTTCCCCGTTTTTTTTAAAAAAATTCGCCACTCTGTTGTATGCAACGCTTCGGACCGTTATTTTTTTTGTTCCGGTTTTCATTCCGGTTCAATTAAGAGAAAATTATTGTTTTTTTCGATTTTTGGTACAGTTCTAAATGATCAATTTTTAAATTTCAGCCTAAATAATACAACCCCTAAGAGTTATTTATAGGGTAATTATTTTAAGTACAAAAAACCTCCAAACAATTTTTAACTTCCCGCTAAGAAAATTTTCAAAATTCGGGAAGTTATTGGTTTTACCCCGATTTTCGAAATTTGAGTTTTCAGCAGATCTCGGCATTTTGGCGCCCTAGGAAACTATTCTAACTATATCATAACTTTTGAACGGCTTGACGGACTGGAAGGCGGTTTACGGCATTCGAAAGAGTTCCACCAAACTTAGATTTCATACGAATTTGAACCGATTCGGTCCGATAGATTTCGAGAAATTCCAAAAAAAAAAACGAGAAAAAAACACCAATTGTTGAAGTCATGTTTTTTCAAAATAACTTTTGAGCTACTGTGCCGGTCAATTCCAAAATCTAATCAGCCCTTAACCTTAAAAAATGACGTCGAATGCCGTTTGAATGATCAAAATCGGTTGATTCGTTCACGAGATATCGTCGTCTAAACATTTCGAAAAAATGTTTTTTCCAACATAACCTCAAAATCCTTTAACCAGTCAAATTTGTACTCCTTACAATAATTTTGGAGCTCTAAAAACTGCGTCAAATGCTGCAAAGCTCATTCAAATCCATTGATTCATTCGCGAGATATCGTTGTCGAAAGATTTCGAAAAAATTTATTATTTTTTTTAATGAACTAAAAAACCCAAACTTAGCGGGAAATTTCAGGTATGGCCTGTAGGGTCAACTCCATTCCAGATTTTTTGTTCCGGTTTTCATTCCGATTCAATTTTCAGTTTTTGGTTCAGTTCTAGATGATCAATTTTTAAATTTCACCCTAAATAGTACAACCCCTAAGAGTTATCTACAGGGTAATTATTTTAAGTACAGAAAACCCTCAAACAAGCATATATTTAATTGTAATTTTCTATTATCAAAAGAATTTTTATGGTGATATGTTTATTTAGCATGGGGTAGAAAATCGCGACAAACTTTAAAAAATAGCATGTTATCATTTATAACTTCAACCCCCAATAAGGAATGAAAACGGAATTTAAACCTCTTGATAGCCCTAATGAATCTATAGCCCGGTTCCACGTAACAATTACAAACCGTTAGAGGAGTCCGAAACTATCAGCGACATACGCATATTCATTTTAGCGTCCAAACTGTATTCAATTGTAACACTGAATTGGATATGCGCATGTTCCTGATAATTTTGGACTCTTCCAACGGTTTGTAATTGTTAGATAGAACAGAGCTTATATCAACTAGTACTTTTAAACCTGATTTTACAGGGGTAAGTTTCACCCTCCCATTTCTGAGATACAATGCTAGCTTGATGTTTTTTAAGTAGCACAAGGGCTCAAAAGTACTATTTTTGAAAAGAGTTTTTTTTCTATTTAGTGATGTAGCACTACATGTCTGTCTTTATTTTTATAAAAATCGAAAAACAATGGCTATTTATCTAACAAGAGTGGAAACGAAGCCTTTGTGAAACGAGTGTGTGCGTTGAAGTACGAGCCTCGTTTCCACTCGAGTTAGATACACTATTTTCTCTACGATTGAACGGAAACTCAAAAATTACTCATTATATGACACAGATTATGCATATTTTAGATGATATAGTCGATATCAGGTTACCATAGTAAAAGATTGCGTATGACCATTGCCATCAGTAGTACCACAATAACATACATTCATTTTTATTAACTGTTAAAAATAGGGAATTTCTTTTCATTATGTTGAATGTCATTTTAACTTTGAATCAAAGGCAGCTAAGTTTTCAATTGTCTTTTTTTTCATCACCGCCATGTTTTAAAAACCATTTTTGTTTGCGCTTGTTGAGTCAGTGTTTGAATTGTTTATTATCATCATCATCATCATTTTTATCATTATCATCATCATCGTCAACAATAAGAAACAACAATAATGTTGATTGAAAGAAAAGTCATCCACTTTTGAATAAATGCAGAAATTTTACTTTCAAGGTAAGAATTAGCAATATATTTTAATACGTAATAAATAATCTGATTGTTTGCGTTCATTATGTTCATCATTTTGTTAAGTTGCAAATAAAAAATCATATCTACATTTTGTTATTTGTTGTGTTGAGAATTAGTTAGCGTGCGGAAGAGTGGTCATTCCACTATAGTGCGGAAAAGATCACTTGTCCGCACGCCGAGAGACCAATCAGAAATGTTTATGTTGCTAAGGTACGGTCACACTCCTGAGTAATTGAACGCCTTCCATTGCCAAAACAGGGCAGAAAATTGACAGTTTCTGTTCAATTGTAGAAAAAATTTTGCGAATTTAATTTTTAATAAAATTAAAGTTAAATTAGTTTTGGAAATGATGTTTTCATTCTAATTTAATTACTGATTCACTCTTTATTCTACTAAACTTGCTCAAAATGCTCCCCATTCAAGTCAGGTCAAATCATGTGACCTAGATTGCCATTAAATTGCTACCCTTCGCCCTATCCACTTGAGATTAAATTTGCATTTTTTTTGTTTTTCGTTTCGATAAAAATAAAGACAGTGCCACATCACTAAATAGAGAAAAAATCCTCTTTTCAAAAATTGTACATTTGATCCCTTGTGCTATTTGAAAAACATCAAGTTAGCCTTGAATCTCAGAAACAAATGATGCCACAAAATCGAAAAAAATCTCGAAATATAAGTTTAAATACATTCTATGTTCCAAATTTCAGATATTTCAGATTTTCAAGATCTTTAGCTGTATTCATACTTTTACGATACTCTATTTACCCAAAAATCATCAAAATCGGGATTTTTGACCTCGGCTGGTTTATTTGCATATTCATGCTAAAGGCTCTAAAGTACACACCGTTTCAGAAAAAGGTGGACAAGTCTTGAGCGAGAAATATCACATTTTCGATTTGTGTGAGTCACGGTGCTTCTCTCGTGGGGCTAAGAAAGTGGGTAGGTGGGAGGTGTTAGAACGAGTTTGCACAATACCAAGTTTATAGAAGCACTATCTTAACAGAAAATATTTATAATTTAGTAACGTCAGTAACCCCAACCCTTCCTCTGATTGAATATCTTTCTTACAAAATTGTGCCCTGTTAAAATTCTGTTACATTGTCAGGACCACCCCCAAAAGCCTGTTTTACACAGCCGCACAGAAACTGCCCACTTATTTATGAAACCGTGTGTACCTATAGCTGAAGCAGTACCGGGGAAGGGAGGAAAGAGGAGATTAAAAGAAAAAAAGATCGTGTTAAATGGTATGCTTGAACTGAAAAAAAAACGATTTTTGTTTTCAGTTCAGCCCCGGTTTTTGTTCCGGCCAAAATTTCGTTATTTTCCGGTTTTCGGTTCAGTTCCGGTTCGAATCCCTGCTTGTATGGATGTTTTTACTGGTGGTCAGTTTAGACAAGTTTGGACACGTGTGCTAGAATAAGATTAAGGGTGGTGTAGACACGCTTATTTCGCTCGACTGGATCCACGTGCCAATATAATTACAACCATTTGTGTTTTTTTTTTCTTCTTCTTGTACTTTAACATTACCGGTTACATGGAATTTTACTTAAATTCGAATAAATTAAAGACAGCTATAGAGAATTTATGAATTAGATGATTTTGTAATAATAATTGTTTTTAATTTTATTTTACAATTCGTTTTAGTTATAGTAGCTTATCTATGATAAAATGAGATGATATCAAAAGAGAATACCGAACATAACTGGCTTTTCATAACAAATGATTATTTTCATTCATGATTAAAGATCCGACAATATTCAAGGAAATGTAATATGAGTGGTCGTTTAAAAAAAAAAATTACGTATAATATAGCAACTTAAGCAACTTTTTTATTGAGGCAAACAAAAGTGTAATAAACAAAAATAAGAATAATAATAATAGTCCCGTGTGAATAAAATAACTTACAATTATAGAAGGCTAAATTAACGATGGGACAACATTCAATAAATTATATACCTTTCAAGAGATAGTTACAAGGGTAATAGGGTGTTATCAGGGTCGATCATAGAAGCTTTTCGATTTTGGTGATTCATTTTTCAAAAATAACAAAAATTTCTTGTGTTCCGTTTGATTGTAAACGTAACGGTGACTAATGCCACCTGAAGGGTTAGATCTCGATGGGGAGGAAGAAAATTACGAACTTTTCAGGATAGTTAAGACAAAACCAAAATAAAGGGGGATGGAAAGGCGTCCTTAGGGTCGATCATGAAAGTGGCTCAAAATATCATCTTTCACATACACAACCTGGTTTACATATGAAAAACTGGGAAACGTGCAATAATTTCTTCTGTCTCGATGGGGTGGATTAAAATTAGGTATTAAATATTTTTACAATAGTGCAAAGAGAAAGTAATCTAGGCTCAAGGTAGATCTTACAAAATTTGTCTGTTCGGGCCTCCTTTACAGAAGAAGCCTGTCCTGTACTGTAGACACATTTTTGCGAATTAGCTTTACTACTAATAATAATAATAATAGAAGCAATTGCCACTTAGAAGGGTTAAAATGTAAAAAGGGGATAAAGGGACAGAAAGGCGTCCCCAGAGTCGATCATGGACGATGCTCAAAATATGATTTTCCTGTCTTACATATAAAAAATAACCGAAATTATTGGAAAAGATGCAAAATAGTTTCTAGTGTCTTAAAGGGGTGGATTAAAATTAGGTTGTAAACGTTTCTTTTTAGTAGTGCAAAGAGGTTGAAAGTGAGATCTTCCAAAAGTTGTTTGTACGGGGCTACTTTACGGAAAATTCGGTCCTGTTGATTCATTTTTGCGAAATAACAAGCTTTATTTGAAAAATGTGCAACAATTTCTTGAATTTTAATAATAATAATAATAATGATAACAGAGAGAATTAATACCTGTATAATAAAAACAGAGTTGTAGTTACGGGTTGGCTACAGGGGCGCAAACCTCAAGAGGGCACAATCTTTATATCTAATACTTAAGGGGATTCCGGAGACATTTGTCGATTCGGCGTGTAAAAACTGTAGAAGCTCGTTTAAAATCGAATTTTGAAAATTGACTGAGTTTCCGGAAAAATTTGCACACCTTTTTCACCTATTATTTACAAGTATTAAAATTAATTAATTTGTTTCTTGATTGGTATGGAAATATAAGAAATTTTATCTACTCTACGACCATATCATTACAAAAGAAAAATATTTTGAAAATGTGTCTGGAAATTTGATTTCCAATAGACTCTGTTTGTGTTGCTGTGTACGAGATCTAGTGGTACGTTGCCCGCTAAATCACAGCAACAGTAACAATAACAACACAAACATGGACTATTGAAAGTCAAATTTACAGGCAGATTTTCAAAATATTTTCGATTATAACGATATGGTTGTGAAGTAGATAAAATTTCCGACATTTTCATACCAATCAATAGGCAAATTAATTAATTTTAATACTTGTAAATAATAGGTGAAAAAGGGATTCAAATTATACCTGAAACTGACTCAATTTTCAAAATTCGATTTTAAGCGAGCTTCATGTTCTCGCCTTTAAATTCTTAAATATTTAGAAAACTCTCTCAATTTTCTATCCAAATCAATTGAGAAATATTAAAAATCGATGATATTAGCTAAGTTTTAGCCAGTTATGAAGGAAAATCTACGAAAAAACAGGGTCCAAAAGTTTTCTCTGTCATTCAGAATTTTATCATATTTTTTCAAAATAGAAAGCTTTAGGACATGCACCTTGAAATGCTCTATCCAACGCACGTCAATTTTTGACATTATCTTAAAAAACAAGCGAGTAATCGCTGTTTGAATATTATCTATTTTCGAACGCCGCCTCGACAAACGGCTCCGAAATCCCCTTAATACTCGAATTAACATAATTTAAATTACACTATAAAGTTATTGCATTGTTTCTATGCCTACAAAATAAGTTTGAAGAGCGCAAAATTCAAATCTTGCTATGGTCGCTCATGACCTTAGCTACAACACTGGATTAAGGGCTACTATGCCGACCCTAGGAAAAAGACGAGAATTAGATCTGACATAAAGGGGTAGTAATATGAAAATGACTAAAAATAAGGGCTATTGTGAACTTGAGAATTAAGTTTAAAACTTTTTTTTCTTAAGGAGAGTTAAGAACAATTGGGGATGATTGACAGGGCCAAAGCCGGCCCTTGAATTTCGCAAGAATATAATGTTGATTACTTTTTAAAAAAATGACGAATTTAAAAAATCAACATGTGATAATTTATTGTTTTATAAGCAAATAAAATTTGTTTGAAAATTGTATATGCACATCATCAATTTGATTTTTCTTGGAAACATTTAAAACTATTTATTATCAGATAAACAGAATCTGATTTCAAAAAAACAAAACAATAAGACTGTATCAGATTTCCAAACAAAATCAAACGATAGTCAGCCTTGTGAATAAATTAAAATTAATAGACGGATATGTGGCGCCAATCCTTCTAAATTACAAGAAATCGTACGAGTAGTGCCTAAAAGGGGAGAATAATGCGCTTTAAGGGTGATTTGTCTATTTCTCTAACAAATCCGGGCCTGGATATGACGTACTATTACGGCTACAAAAAAGAAACTGACTTTGAGCGAGAAAATCACATTTTTCTTTTCTTGTAAATAAGACTTCCACATCAGGCGCCGACTCGATAGGGTCGCAAAAATAAGCGCTGGTTAGTTATAGAAAAATTAATATTTAATAAAGGGGACACTAAAAAATGTCACTCCACCCGGCGCTTAGTCATTTTGTTGCCGCTCTGCTCATGATGGTGAGAAAATGGGTGGATAAGAAATAAGAAGTATTAAACCCCCTTCCCCCACCCCCTTCTTCTTTGTTTACAAACGCTGTACTGTGAAAATTCTGTTATATTGTAGACCAACCTCGACAGCCGGTTTTACACAGCCCAAACAAAAAGCGGTCACCTTTTTGTGACTATAAATGTACAGTTAGGTGCATGGAAAAGGTGGCGATTATTGAGTCGCTCTTTTTTAGTTGTATAAACCGAGCTTTCTCCGTCTTGTATCAAAGAGGGTGGGTCCGTGTAAAGCTCTGTAAATAAACTATTTTTGCTTGAATATCTTTCTCTTGCAATTGTAAACACAGCCTCACAACTATTGTCACTTTTCCAATGCACCTAGCTGTACATCTATCTATTTGACAAAAACTAATACAACTCACAGAATTAAATAAATAGTGCTGCTGTATCGGACGTCCCATACAAAACTACCCCATCTTTTATTTAGATTTTTTCTGTTCTACTTACCCCGCTATCGCACTCAGGCTAGGATCAATCTCCCCTGTATAGCTGATATGGTTCGTTAATTGTGTTAAATGTGCACTCTCCACATTACTATTGCTATGGTGATGGGGTTGGTGATGATGTTGATGATGATGATGGGGATGATGGTGTGGATGTTGGTCGTTTAAATGTTGAAACGTGATAATCCGCCGTGGTGATCCTGAACTACCACTACCATTCGGTGAACCATTATTACCACCACCCTGGTTACCACCACCAACATTATGTACTGAATCTAATTGTAAATATTCAGTACCGGAAGCTTCATCTATTGGTACCTAAATTATTTAACAATTTAAAAAATTTGCAGGTAGGTACGCATTTACAATTTGATGAAAATTCACCTCATCTATCCTGCCATTACTATTGAACATTATAAAACCACCCTCATCGGAACGTATACTTGTTTGATAATTCTCCTGTTCCTGTTCACCACCGGTGGCTGGTTGGGGTGTTTGTTGTGTTGTCGTATAGGTAATACATGGTAGAGGCGTGCCAGTACGTGGTGAGTGGGGTGTCTGTGCCCGGCCCCCATCTGTTTGCGAGGCGGGACTGTATTGCGGCTGGTCATCGCCGCCATACCGCGAAGAATCTACTCCACCTACAACACATGTCAGTATTTAGAGTTGCCTACTTACAAATTATTTTTCAAATTAAATCGAATAAAAAAAGGGATTTACCGTGGTCGGATTTGAGGAAATTTTCGAAAATTTGCCGAACACACAACATATTCGGTTTTTTTTTTAAATAAAAGATTCAAACTAGATTCGAACTGATCGACGAAACTGTTCGAACTAAGGGTGTTTTGGTGGTTTTAAAATCTATAATAGATTGAAATAGAAGGGTAGGGGTAGAATTGTTTCCCACTACTACTACTACTAATTCTCTATTCTTCTTCTTCTTCTTCATCTTGGGAATAACCCAATCAGATTTTGGGAATTTCTGGATTTCAGTTGTTGATTTTTGTCTATTGTCCCAATAGATTTGTGTTCGAAACTCTCTTAAATAAATATTTATTGTTTTTTCGTTAAACATTCATTTATTTTCATTGTAAAAGTGATCGTTATTTCTATTATTAACAAATTAACAACAATAAAATGACGGAGAAAACAAATATTATTCATAAATAACACAGATTGACATTTTGGAAGACAGACAATGATGGATTTATTACGTACAGTTTCTATTTTCCTTGTCTTAACCAGTGGCGCAACCCCCACATGAGCCTCAAATCCCCAAAGAGAATCTAAATTAAAATACTTTTCAATCAAACATCTCGGATGAGGAATATTCTTAAGAGTAACTCTTATCTTAGCTATCTATAATATATTTTAAATCATAAACTCCATTTGAAATTACGTTTAAATAAGTGCGCATATTTTTAAGCCCTATAGGAACAAATTGTGGGTGCGCCACTGGTCCTAACTATTGTCCTACAACGAAATTTTCAACAGTTTTTGTTATTATTATTATTATTATTATTATTATTATTATTATTATTATTATTATTATTATTGAATGAAATAATTCAAAAAAGATTAAAAAAATTGAACAAAACTGAAGGCTGCCCCTGTTAAAGCAGTTAGCAACAGGCATGTCACGAGGTCACCATTCCATACAAAAGTTATTATTATTATTATTATTAAAATTGTAAGTATAATTATTATTAATAATTGAAATAATTAGAATAGTAATTATTTTGCATTTTCAACAATTTGATAAGAGATTAAATTTTCGTGTAGGTCAACGATCGTGGTGCTCTTTCTTATCAAATTTTCTCGATTTTCTTGAAAAACCGTAAGGAAAATTTTCGATTAAATAAACTGAAAACGAGTTATCAAAACGGTTATTAAAGTTAATTAAGATTAAAATAGCCTGTGGATAGGTCAGTATTAAATTGATTAGAATTGTGTGTGTGTGTGTATGTGTATTTGATAGGTAATCGCTGTCTTATCACAAAATTACCCGTTAATTGCGAATATAAATCAAACTATTTATTTTTTCTAATTTTGCGATACCCTCTTAAATCGTCATCATCATCATCATCATCGACCCCTATTTACTTACGGAACAAATATAGGATTTTTGCATCACATCCCTAAAATTCACCCTCAACAAATATTAATATTTAAAAGGTGCGATCATATACATATATGTAGGTATATAAATTTGTCTTGTTTTCTTTACAAAAACCGTATCCATGTTTCTTTTACAATGTTGTTACAAATTTTTAATATTTGTCTTGACCCCGCTTATCAAGTGTCGACGAAGACGTCTATATAACGACCCTTATCTCTCGAGTTTTTTTTCCTCTCCTTCATAAAACTCACAGTATCAATTCTTGTTACACACACACAAAAATTGGATCTTAAATAAATAGGAGAATTTGTGAGTATTTATGGAACGTTAGGTAGATTTTAACTCTTGAGCTATAAAGTCGTATTGTTTTATAGCAAGTCAACACTTATAATTTTTTTAAATATAGATAAAGTGCTCATCGTTCAGTTAACGACTATTTTACATGAAAATCTAATCGATAAGACATCGGTTTTTCGGTTGATAAATTACCGAGTTGACACACTGATGGGATAGTTTTGATGACACGTTCTCAAGAGGTCTAGATCCATTATTTTGAGTGGTGCGTTTATAGTCCCGCTGCCGCCAAGTGAAATAATTACAATTTAACCAGGGGCGGTTCGTATATAAGGACTGCAGAACTGCAGCACAGTTTTCGTTCAAAATTGACCAAACAAATTCTAATGATTACTTTTTTTTATAATCTTTCCTTCTCTTGTGCTCTTTTCTCATGTCTTTCTATCTATCTTTTTTCTCTCCTGATTCTTCCTCTCCTATCTTTCTTCTCCTTCTATCTATCTTTTTCCTGCTTTTCTTTCATTCTCATCTTTCGTTCCCTCTTTTCCCCATTTCCTGGTTTTCTTTCTTTTTCCTCTGCCCTTCTCGCCATTTCCTCTTTCTTTTTTAGTGCGCACTACCGGAACGTAAATAAGTTAAGTCACGAGACGCTACTGGATATGATGGATATGATATGATTGTAAGAAAATAGGGAAAAAATCGATTTAAAATCACGGTATAATGAATTTTAAGGCCTCAGACAATAAAAATAACCATTTCATTGTCATACAGTGTATTTAACGTTTCCTATTTCGATTACTTCTTAATTATTTTACGAGTACTAAAGAAATTAGCAGAAAAGCTTCCGGATTGTTGTGTTTTTGTTTGTTTTTGAAAATTATTAGGCGATTTCCTGTTATTTTGTAAAAATTTCCAGTAGTTATTATTGTAAAGTAGTGCAGGGGAAACCGGGGTAAATTGAACCATGAAAAGACTGCGTGATTCAATAATTTAATTTTACAATTAATTCTTTCCTAAATAATTTTAATATAAATTTTCATCTTCAATAAACATTCATCGATCATATAAATTAATCATTTCAATAATTTTATTAACAATAAATTATTTTTAAGTAGTCGAAAAAGTGCAGTTGGTCCCAGAACCGGGATAAATTGAACTTGAATTCATACCAAAAAATATTAGAAAATCATTATTCATACCAGGGCTTCGAACCGTTATTTTTTTTGTTCCGGTTTTCGTTCCGGTTCAATTGAGAAAAATATTATCGATTCGGTTCCGGTTTTCGTTTCTTCAAAAATAACCGTTGTTTTGGTTTTTGGTTTTCGATTTAGTTCCAAATGATTAATTTCCGGGAAGGGAGGAAAGAGGAGATAAAAAGAGAGAAAGAGAAAATGATCGTGTTAAGCAGTATGCTTGAACCGGAAAAAAAACGGTTTTTGTTTTCGGTTCAGCTATGGATTTCGTGGATTTCGTTCCGACCAAAATTTCGGTTTTTCCTGGTTTTCGGTTCAGTTCCGGTTCGATGCCCTGATTCATACATACAAAATCATCCTATTATTAAATTATTACTTGTATAACTACGATAATTCAGTATAAATAAAAAATTTAATAGTAGTTATCTTATGTTAGAGCTTGAAAATTAGTTTTGTGGCCAAACACCAGAGCTATTTGAATTAACTAACGTTAGCCATCTGTATATTAGGTAATCTATGTCGTCTATGCGCCTGCCGCTGCGCTGTCACCAAACAATTTTGCCTCGACCAATTATCCTCGAATCACATTTTTATAAGAATATTTTTTAAAATAATTGTATTTTATCCGTTAAATATTTTTATGATGGTTATTAAATAGTTTAATGATTGCAGAAATCGATGAAATAAAATTTAATGCATTATTTTAATGAGAAGTAATTGTAAACTAAAAATTAAAATCACAAAAATAATGGTTACGAAGCATTAATTAACAATAATTTCGTCTTTGCTTCTCAGGAATATGAAAATTCAAAAAATCGTTGATTTTTTTACCTTCACCAGGATATTAGACTTCATCGTTTTCAATTTTATGTGTGTACATATTTTTATATTAAAATAATTACATCTATTACAGAAATTCAATTTACCCCAACGTCCATTTTACCCCGGTTTCCCCTATTTCTTATTCTCTCTCTCTTTAAAATTCTGTTATCAAAATTTGTAAAGGAAGTCCGTTGCCTGCATTGCGGGATAAATATGGTTTTCGACGCAGTTTCCTCACTCTACTTATTATTATTATTATTATTATTATTATTATTATTATTATTATTATTATTATTATTATTATTATTAGTATTATTTTTGAATTCTCTTCATTTGTTGTCTAAAAATTCTATTATAAATCCTTATCTAAATCGGTAATCACAAACAATAAACAACTGATGGACTTTATTATTTACATAAATGTCAAACCCTTATCATAATTGTATTATAACCGTCTAACAACAAATAGAGACATTTCGGTCGCAATAACAATAATAATAATGGTAATGATAAATCTGGCGGAAAAACAATGAAATTACCATAATTAAGGAAAATATGGGAAAAAATCTGAGAGACGACCGATTAGAAACGGTTGATATCAACGTGTTAATCAATATCAACCCTTATTCAAATAAATTTGATTTCTTATTGGTATTATTGGGACTACAAATCGAACAAGTGTGAAATTTATCGTCGATTCGGTCGACTGTTAGTCTAATATTTAACCGAATTAAATTTGACAACCGTTGTACGGTTTAATTTAAATGAATAAAGGGGTGGCTTGTAGAGTTCGATACCTTATACCGTGTGTTTCACCGAAGCTAATTTAACGATATATCTAATACAGAGAAATTTGAACTTTGTTGACTTTTGAAAAATATTCTCGTTTAGGTCTTATGAATGAGATCCAAATTTGAATGTCATTAATCTAATTGAAGGCCGCCTAAAAAGAATCACTCAAAAATCCTACGAAATCCTCAGAATTTTCTTACAATATTTTTGATCGATCACCTGTACATGAATAATTATCGCACAAAAAAAATTAATTTTGACAACCAAATTCGCGTAAAAGAATTTTCAAAAATGAGTCATTCATCTTCTATAGAATCGTTAGAAAGACTTGGGTATAGTAGTATTCTAAAAATTTTCTAACTGGTTCCAGTAGCGGATTGACAAACTTTTGGGCCCTGACAATTATTATGAAAATCGGCCTTCGGTTAAACAATAATAATAATTTTAATTTTAATCATTTTAGTATCAGCCACGATCGCTGCAAATCCCGTTCTTGCAAAATAAAAGCTCTTCCAAATGAATTTGTGCCTTTTTAACTAACATTCGGGCAAATTTTCATCATTAATTAAGGGTCAATAATACAAATCTCCCCTATCCATGGCTAGCTCTATATCGGGGGGGGGGGGGGCTCGTGCATGGTAATGTAGAGGAACCTGCTTTCATAAAAAAAAATATTTGGAAAAATTTTAATTTGCTTTTATTAAATTATTTGTGGGTTTCAAGAGTCTACAATAGAAAAAATCCCTTTGCTGCTAAAAAATTGATGATCCAGTACTACTGTATTCTAAAATCAAGATCAAAATTCAGGTCTAAAACAATATAAAGGTGCCTCAATCTCTTTTCCTAACAATTTTATAGAAAAAATTCTTGAAAAACTGTTGATTTATTATTAAAATGTTTCAAAATCTAAAACCAAAGATGAGAATGTGGCGCAAAAATCGACCAAATATTTTCTACATTTTATTACCATAACGATTTAAAACTGCAATTCACTAAAAATGGATGATTTTTTGAAAACACATTTAAAACTATAGTCTAATTCTTTTAACTTTGCCAGTACGTCACCAATAATAGACATCATTGAGCAAGCCTGAATAGGTATATATTTTTTTATGTGTTAGACCAGGGGTCGGCAAACTCTCGAGGAAGAAGAGCCAAATTACCAAGAAACCATATACAGGATGTGATCAAAGCCAAGGACAATCTTTAAATGTAACTATCTCAATGTGGAATTAGAGTATACGAAACATATTTTGAAGGATCAAACATTTTGATGGTCCCTGGTTAAGTACCAACCTACCGTAATTTTATTGTCGAGAATTGATAAGAAAGCAGGTGTCAGTATAACACATCTCGGATTTACATGAATTACCCACAAAAATCTTACTAATTCACTAATTGAACCTAGACACAAGATATTTATTTAGAAACTATACAAATAAAGTACATAATACAAGAAAGTACTACCCAAATTGTTAAAAATATAATCGTCCCTGTTCCATTTAAGGCTGCACTCTGCGCAGCAGGGAACGCTGTACGTTTCGGTAGTTCCCGAATTGCGTCTGCAGCTTCACGAACTCAGGTCTGTAGCTGTTCGACATTTTTAATCGGCACTGATTACATTAATTGTTTCGTATGACAAATTGACAAAAACATCAAACTTAATATTCCAGTAGCTCTACGAAGGTTAGCAAAGTTTTAAAAGCCTTTTTCTTGCGAAAAAATCGGCTCGATTTTCCGATACTTACACGTGGTTTGAAGATTGTTACTGATTTTGATTATACCCTGTATATCCCTATACATTTTGGCAAAATTAGAGCCTCGTAACAGCTAACGGCAGAGCCACACTCAACGAGCTAAAGAGCCATATGTGGCTCGCGGGCCACGGTTTGCCGGCCTCTGTGTTGGACTCATATAAACGATTGTCTTATCAATAACATTGTATTTTTGCAGTATGTTTATATTACATCCTTCTCCAATTGCTTAATCAAAACGAGGATAGACAAATATGCTGACGACTGATTTTGCAAAAAGTGCGCAAAAAAGAATAATTGAAAAATTAGCTTCTACTTCACTATTTGCACGTTCTCTCGTTCAAGTAGTTAACCGTTTTGCATTCTTTGATTGTGACTTTTGATTTTGATAATTATTTCAAATTAATGTCTCATAACAGTAACATTAGTCACGCCACTGGTTGTTAAAATATTGTCCACATTCGCGATGAAATACTGCATTTAGTCCCTTGTTATATAATATCCTATACTATTAAACGAGCAATTCTTGTAAATATAAATTTAGGTTTAGGGGTTTTTGTGGGTTTAGAAATCGATCTGTCAGGGTTTTATCTTCGGAAAAATTCATTTTAGGTAGATAATAGCATTTCTTCCTAGTGAAAGAAAGTGGGCTATGAATTTTTTGTTGTCAAACAATTGGTTGACAGTTTCGTGGTACGTGGTACGCTCAAAACAAAATTCTCATAGCAAACTTTGATTTGGAATTTAATCGACTGTCACATGTCAAATATCACCTTAAAATACAAACTTTTTTCATTTTTTCAACGTGTACTGGTAGAGTACGACTTCAAAGAAGCCCTAAAGTGAGGATTATTACAAAATTACTGAAAATCAATTAAATATGAGGCTCCTACTTATTTTAGTGCTACACAGAAAATTTGTCAAATAATTCATTATAACAACATATTTTGGCAAATATACGTAATTTAAACAAGTATTCGTGTATCCAACTATATGTTTTCACTTTTTTTAATACATTTCCATTGAATTTTTCGAAAAAAAAACGATAATAAAGAATAACTTAAACATAACCTCCATTAGTAAAATAAATTGAAATATGTACGCGAACAGTGTTGCCAAGTGTACTTTTTTTTCAACAATCACCAACAACCACCTGAATTTTTAAATTAAAAAATTATCGTGTTTCTAAATCTAAATTATTGAAGAATAATTAAAATCATGTTATTTAATAATCATAATTCACATGCAAGAATAATAAATACATTTTATATATTCTCATGCGTTTTAATGTTCACCATACCCTTAACATTTATAGTAGGCTGTGATTGAAAATTTTATTCTGATCTTTTGTTTTTTTTCACATACGCCATTTTTGTTTTGTTGTAAAGCATTATTGATTGATTTATTGTTCTTCGATTTGTGCATTTTTTGTGATCTTATCAGTACCATAGACAGTACTTAATTTGATTGTTCGAGTTTGTTGGTTCGTATTCCTACATTTTTTGGTTATTACTAATTTTTTATTAATTGTAAAACATCTTCTTTTCTAGATCTCGTATAACCTTTGGTAGTTTTTGTGCCCTTTGGAATCATATTAAAAAAATTTAAACCTTCCAATGGGCCGAGTGAAGCTTGGTCTCCTAGGTATGTACTACCTTCTATTTGAGTATCTCTAAATTATTTATTATTATTGGAAAAAGCCATTTGTGCTTGTGTGGCCCTTACAGTGTGCCTCCCTGGTGCATTGCACCTTCTGCACCCCGGTACGAAACGGGAAAATTTGAGGATGATCTTCTTGTAACAGTTACCTACAAAGCGTCCCCTTTAAACAAATCAAGTTGATAATAATGATCAAAGCAGAGATACGAAAATCTTTTTAAAGATTAAAGATAAATGTTTTGAATAATTACTGAGCCAATTCCAAGCTGAATGTTTTTTTTTAATTGATTCAATTAACAAAAAAATTGCACACTTTTTATGACGAATTGTTCGTTTATACCTATAACTCGTAGTTATAATATACGTGTAATATGAAATAACGGTATATCATATCGGATTTCATTGTAAATTGTAAACATTCTCAATAAACAAACAAACAAACAAATAAATAACCATAAAAAGAACGAGTTCAATCCCATTGTTTTAAATAACCTTACCATACATCTACAGACCATTGGGAAACTAGAATGCCTCGTTTCTAGTTGTACATACATACACACATAATGATTCCATTTCCTTATTACCAATTTCATCTTTTTCTTGTTTGTTTTGCGTTCCTATTTCCAACACAAACACATATACAGAACGGGCAGGTTCTCTGGGTATATTTGTAAAACACCGCTCCGACCCATCTACACTATTTGTAATGAATTAGAAAGAGATAGAGATAGGAGGTCGAGAAGTATATGGTTCGAATTTTTTAATTTTTTCTTTAAAAAGCATGAACAGCCAAACACTAAAGATTTGGTATCTCTGTCATTGCTCGTGAAACAGCCTCTTATAAAAACATCAGAAAAAGAACGGACTACTCTGAAGAAATCATTATTCGCAAGCTAGTTAGTATTTTCTTTGAGCCACAAAATATTTAAGACAAGACCTGCTTAATTTTCCAGATCAACACTGTCTAACAGGCCTTGCATCTTTTTAAAATTCTATTGAGAAAATGCCAATTTTGACCGCATTGGCGCTAGTTACAACAGTATAAAAAACAGCTAGTATTTCCATCCTTATTTTTACTGCAATGACTTAACAACGGGAGAGGAAATTCACTTTAAATTGTCGCCCGATTATCGTCAGCGCACGCCATAAACATTTTCCTGACTCGACTCGAACAGTGGGGCAAAAATCAGCTACAGTATATCGCCTGTTTATTGTCTGTGACGTCGCTCATTCAATTCATAAACTACGTTGAATGATGGTAATGTTAAAAACGCAACAAATAAACGGACAACTCCGATGAGAGGTCGATGGAGATCGAGTGCAGTTAGAGAGAGCTAACATAAAATATAGTTCAGAGCAGTGACATCATCGGGACTCAAATGCGTGCAAATCCCGCTGCTAAATCATAGCTTATGACAGTTGAACCACGCAGTATGAGTAAGATAGAGATGGAAATACTAGCTATTTCTCTTCGTGTAGTAGTACGCTAATGTGGCAAAAATTTGCGTTTTCTCAAAAGCAGCGATTTAGATCAAATGCACAGGTATGTTAGACAGTGTTGATCTAAAAAATCAAGCTGGCCTTTGTTTAAGATATGAGCTTGTAGCATAAGGGTAGAGGTAAGACAATGCGAAAGGTTCAAATCCTCCTCGATATATATTTTTTTTTTAAATATTTATTTGTGTTAATTACATTGGTCTTTTACCAAACAGTCCTTTTCACGCTAAATAAATCTTACTTTTTATTAATCAAATTTGAAAAAAAATTATTGATGGGTTACTTAATAAGAGTAATATTGATTTCATTTCTCTTTTAGAATATCTGAATGTGTAAAAAACCCGAAGTAGGAATTAATAGAAGAAACATTGCTTTGTAAGATAATAATAAAAAGAAAAAATCTATCGCAGCAGGAGGATTTGAACCGTACTTATTGTTGGACCACTTGTTCAAATTTTCTACGTCTACTACAAACTCATCTCGTAGATATTTTGTCAAAGAAAATATTTGCTATCTCTGTCTTTTGTGATAAAAAAATTATCAACATTGTATGTTCATTGTAAAATTGCAAAGTCTGCAACAGGTACAATTTTTGTTGGTTAAAAGATTACAGATGGGTGATCTTAGCCGCTATCATTCGTAATTTTTAGACAAAGTATTTGTTCTCTATCTCCTTCTAATTTATATGCACTTGAAACCATATACCTAATATTATTGTACGGATCATGATAGTCCGTACTGCGTAACAAAGGAAAGATATATTTGTCTACCGTTTCAATGAACAAGCTCAATGTTTCTGCGCAGGCTTGAAGTACTACGTGTCTACACAATGACAAATTTAACTTTAAAAAAGCATTTTACCAAAAAACTTTTCTTAAATACAAAATCTAATATTGATGATCACAAAACAAAGTTAATCAGTAGGTAAATAACTCGAAATTGAGTTTTTTATAAAATTAAAGTAATTATTGAAAAGAATTTTTAAATTTGACAAAAGTACGACAAAATTAATTCAATTTTAAAATCAATAAAATTGTGTAGCTGTTAGGTTTTGTTATATATAAAATATTAATAAATTTAGTATTTAGATACGTTATATGTATTCTAATTTTAAAAGTTAGCGCGTGCGCATTGCTTGGCTTCTTGCTCATCGCTAATAGAAAGAGACGTAATGTCTTGCTTTATTCCTCTCTCACACATTTGTTTCTTATGGCTATATGATACTTCACTGCTTGGAATAGAGGATGAGCGCCTGATAGTTAACAAACGTACCTATTTCAGCGCCCAATGCTGTATATTTTCCAATACATAAAACACCTGTTAATAACCCTACACCTACATGAATGTATTGTATTCTAGCGGTTCTAACCACCACAATAATAATAATTATTTTAAAGCAATAAACCATGAAAATCGTACGATTTGTTCTAAGCTTTGATTTCAATTCTATATTTCACTTACAACATCTATAGATTTTAATTGATAACCACCACACCACCACAGTTATTGGTATATTTACGAGCGAAATGGGCGATCGTTGTATAAAACAAATAAAAACGGGATATGTTAGAACGTTTTGAACCTAAATATACAGAAAATTCGTTATTTTTGAGGGAGAAGAGAGCGATTTTTAATATTTGCACTTTATAAACAATACCCGAGTATTTAAATATTTGTTATAAATTTTAAAATTTCGTATTGTTTATCCATTATTATTCTTCTAATATTTACGATAAAATCGCAATTATAATACCATATTGTTGGAGTTTAATTATTGAACAAATAAATTAAACTATTCTTATTGTACTTTTTTTTTTAATAAATAAATAAATTAATTGTGTTTACAAAAAGAATTTTTATTCTATCCGTCATAACAATAACATATCTTGTTGTTTAGGATTTCATTGTTGTTATCTAATTATTTATAAATAGCAAAAATCTTAATTGCACTACAGTGCATCCCATAGAAAAGGTAACGCGGTATTATTGAATAACAAACAAAAGAACATTCTCAAATATTGAATATCTCTCAAATCGGATATTGCACAAACAGATATCCAGGATCGGATTGAGTCCGTTTTTTGAATCTCCCCAAATTTACCAGGTCCGGACTCACTTAATCGTACTTCCGTTTTTTGTTGTTTTTATTGCTTTAATACAAATTCAACGAGGCGGACTCTTTTCACGGCCACCTTTGATTATTCATAAGTCTGGTAGCGATAACGAAAACCGCGTCAATTATAAATCATCATAATTGTATGCAAACATGAAACCGCCATTGTAAAAATCTAGGTTCTAATTACCATCTCAAATATGGTGTTATCATTGATATTAGAGACCATTAAACCACCCTTAATTATCATTGAACATCAAAACCATAATTGTTATAGTATAATAATAGTGGTGGTGGTGATGATAACAATAACAATGATGCAATTTAAATACTTACACCCAAACTTGTGTGTGTATATGTATACAATATACATACATACATACGAAAAAAAGGTGATAACATATCACAATATTATCGCTATACATAGGCGAGATATTATTATTATGACGGAGTGTATACAATTTTATCACGACTTTGATAATAGTGCTATGAATTCGCTATTGCTTAGGGAAGGGGGCCAAATACGATAATGCAATCTCTACTGTGGGGTATATCTCATAAGTCAGTACACCGTTTAGTTTGTAGGTGTTCGGTACGGTTTAACTAGAAAAAAAGTGCACTATTTATACAAGAAATCCAAAATAATACAATAATCAAACTACCCCCTGTATTGTTCGTAAAAGAAACCATATTGTGATTGTCGATAGAAGCGTGTGTATAGAAGAAAACTACCCCTTACGTTAATTGTTAGCGTAAAAGTGTTGATAATAATCGATTCTTATCAATAATGTCAATTTGTGTTTTATTAGTGATTTTATTGTTGTTTAATGGTGTTAATAAAAGTGGCATATTTTGTTTGCATTACGATCCTGGATAGATTTTCAACTTTTCTATGTATAAAAGAAAGGAAACTAGATTTAATATTGACTTAATTTCACCGGAAACTGGATTTAGTAACAATGTAAATGTTGTAAATAACCATAAAAGCCCGCCGAAAAACCACCATTTTTTTCCTGTCCCACCTCAGTGGGGTACTTTTTTTAGTGTACAAGTGGTTATTTGTATTGAAACACAATTGGAAGTTTTGATAAACGAAGAGATAACGATTTAGTATAATTTGTTTTGTTAATATTACAATTATACCTAATATCTTTTTTTCAATTCCTATATCTATCTTTGTTTTGTTCAGTTTCATATCCGCCATTTTATTTAGTTTAGTGATAACACAGTGCACGTGTTTCCTAATACTTGGTCTTCACTGATAACGCTTGTGCATTATTATTATTTTAATTGTTTATTTTTAGTATTTTTTACTTGTTGTTTAGGTAGGACGTTTAGTGAAAAAACTTAATCGTGTTGTTATTACAGTAAAGCTCCGCTAATCCGACGCTCCCTACCATTGGGGATCCCTCGCCGAATGGAAACGTAAAAGGGAGGCTAAACAAGGGTGCATTCGTCAAACTAAAATATCTAATTTTTCCAATTAATTCTGAATTTAAATTCGATTTCTTTATAATGCATATTTTACAACTCAAGAGTTTTTCTTATGAACATAAGTAATATTCATTATACTACTTAAATGTTTAGCCATTTATTACATCTTCCATAATGACTTTAATATTATTCCAGTAATCCGGATTTAGTTAGTTTTAATTGATTCAGATTAGCGGAGCTTTACTGTATTTTCAATCGTTTCAGAAATTCGTCGGGAATTCTTTTGATCTTTTGACTCTTTTCAGAAAAGCCGCCTATAAAATAATTTTCGGAACGGTTTTCAATATTTTTCAGAAATTGTGGGAATTCTTCGAATTTCTTTTTTCTTTTTCCTTCTTCAGAAAATTAATCCACAAAGACGGTTTCCAAATCGTTTTAACGAATTTTCATGTAAATAATAAAGACTTCAGGATTTTTTATTGAATTCATTTTCTCATACATCAGGTCTTCAGTTAAAATTTGTTTTTCTCTATCACCTGACAATAAAAAATCTGTATAGTTTTCAGATCTTTTTCAAAATTTGATTCATTGCTTCAGTTTCTATTGAAGTATTTTTTCAGACGACACTAAGAACAGCTTTTGTTAAAGTTTTCAGGTTTTCAGGA
This sequence comes from Mylabris variabilis, assembly GCA_037464815.1. Taxonomy (NCBI): domain Eukaryota; kingdom Metazoa; phylum Arthropoda; class Insecta; order Coleoptera; family Meloidae; genus Mylabris; species Mylabris variabilis. The sequence continues at coordinate 22,607 of JAZBGW010000024.1, forward strand.
ATTTACCTGAAAATTCCATCAATTTTCCCGTTTAGCTACTAAAAATGCCCACATTTTCCATTTTCACTTGGCTAGCAAAACGTTCTATAGAAATTTTCCGAGGGGTACATCACAATTCCTCTTTTTAGAGCGAATTTTGTTAAGAAAAATTTCTCTATATTTATGTTAAAGTGTGCGACTCTCTTCTTATTTCATGCTTTTACTTAATGAAAGATTTTCCCGGGGGAAAATTAGAATATACTATCAGAGAAGTTGGACAATTTTTCAGGCTTTCCAAGGTTTTTCTATTTAGTTTAAAATGTTTCTAGTTTGCAGTTATTTCTAGAGATTTGCCGTTTTCACCCCGATTATCAAATCAATAGCTTCATATAGAAATTTTCCATGATTATTAGTGGAAAATTTCAACTTTTCTTCTGTTTTTACTATTGAATTTTTTTATCTTTTATAATAAAGTATGTGACTTTTCCTCCATGCTGCTCGAGTTTTTGTTTTGAATTTTTCACGATTTTCAAATTTCCAAATCTAAATAGTCAAAATTATTTTTCTGTTATCACTAAATATTTTCATATTTCAATTACCAATAGTTTTGGTAAAAGATATCGGTTTTTCGTGTTTTTTCACCTTAAAAGTTTATAACGAAATTTTCCAAGGTGTAGGTATATTTACGACTAGCGGTGGAAATTTTTAATTTCTTCAGATTTTCGCTTTCGAATTTTCTTCAAATTTCATCTCTATCAAAGCATTTATTGCATGACTTTAGCCACTTTCAGCGAAAACTTGGCCGATTTTTCGCATTTTTTCAAGAATCTTGTTCAAAAAATTTCAACAACTTTGTACTTTTCAAATTTATTTAGACAGACTTAATGTTTTACACTTGACTGCAATTTTTCAGTCCTACGGTTCTCATTTGAAGAAAAAAATAAAATAGCACATATATTTTTTTTTGGAATTACACTAAAAATTTAATGTATTTTTTCATAATTTTTTTGTCACGATTAAAGGTGCGAAATTTAATATCCTTTTTCAACACAATCAAGTATTTAGGTATACCTACCTTTATTTGGTAATAAAATAGCAATTATTGTGTAATAAAATACCTCCCCTTCCCATCGTTAATTTTTTTTTAATAATTCAAACGATTAATAAATCGAACTTTTCTGTTGTTGGTGTTTTAATGTTGTTATTAATGAAAATTTCCATAATTCTCCTCTTTCTCTCTCTTGCTCTCGTTATACTACCACATACACACGCACACACATACACATACATAGAAAACAACGTCATTCAATCTAAAGACATCAAAACTATTGCAAAATATGGGTAATAAAATAAACCGTATGAAAGTATGTGTGTGTGTATTATAAATTAAAAAAAAAATAATATAAAAAAGGTCAAAATGTTAGAACTTATAATGAAATATAAAAGAAAACAAAGCCATATTTCATTTTTAATAATTCAAAATAAATCATTGACAGTTTTTCTTGTTGTTGTTGTAGTTGTTTAATTAGCTAATTGTTGGAGAATTGATTTGTGCAGTGTCAAAGGACAAGCCAAATTTAAACGCAACCGAAGACGGTGATAAGGATTAATTAAAATATGAAATTAATAAGGCGCGAGTAGAAGAGAGACAAAAATTGATTTTTGTGTTGTTTTTTCTCTCTTTTGGCAAAGAAATATTGTGGCGTTATCACTATCATGATTGATATCAGTGAATACCACCGTAGTCGCCGACCACTCTCTACCACCAACATCAATATATTTTTTTTTTTGAAAATACAGATCAAAGTCGAACACAAAGTTCGAAAGGTCAATCTACAATCCAACAGAAATTCGTTTCAATATTTGTCTAATAATAATAATAATGATGAATTTATTTTAAAATTATCATCATCAAACATGGATACTTGTTTCTTTTGTTCGATTCATCGACTAAACTGTATAAAATATTCCTCTATTTTATTCAGAATAATGAATGAAATTCTCGAATTTTGATAATCGATAATCAAATTGTGTTAATTAAGGGGTATAATCAGACGACAACTGATAACCCTGAATTCTACACACTGATTTTGTTTCGGTCGATTGTTTTCCAGCGTTCGTTCCCGGATTGCGCTCGATATTCTCTCAGGATTTGAAGAGAAGAAGAAAAAAAAGTGAAATAATATGAAAATAGGGTAGAATGTTAGAAAATTGTTGAAGAACAACAGAATTTCTAAGCAACCTACGATAATATTTAATCTTTATGTATATAAAATATTTTATCTACTTACCGTATGGTCGTTGATAATCTGGTTTTGTTGCCATTATCGGGTGTATATGTGTGTATATATGTGTATATGTTCTTATCAACCACTATCAAACAAAACTCCCAACTATATACGTATAGAGAGACGACTGTGTATTAAAATAAACTAGTAGTATAAGGAGCCAGTCATGTCCTAAGCTAGTTCGCGAGCGGACACTGTGTTGTTTGTTATTTTTCCATACATCTAAAACTTTATATTTTAGGTAGGGGGGAAAAAGACATACATACATACATACATACATAAAATACACATATACATATATATTTCGTTCCAATTTAAGGTGGGGAGCTCTTGGATAGTTGTTGCTGTTGTTGGAAGTCATAATGAAACGCCTTGAATTTCGTTCATTTTTTTTTATTATCTACAACGATACTTCAACGAATTAGCGCTATTTTAAAATTAAAAAATAAAAATAATTTCGAACAATTTAACGCGTTCAATAGCGCAATTGTTGAGATTCACTTTGAAAATTTCGGATCTCCCGGCAAAATTTCGCGTAAGTCCGCCATTTTGAATATACCCAAACTTAATTAGGCTTATTCAAATTATTATCGAATAATTCCACTATTTTATCTAATCCTCAAATTAATTATTATTATAATTTATATTTTTTATAACGAATATTTTTTATCCATTTTACAATATGAAATTATTTATAAAACGACTGTACTGATAGGCGTGTCTTTACAGAGATCATTACTATCACCGGCAACCAATCAAAATACAGTTTAAGAGATATATAAGCCCATATGTGTGTATCTGTGTGTGTATGTGGTGAAAACAAAACGAAACACCGTCGTTTGTTTTATAAACCGGTTATCTAGATGGTGACCATCTAATCATTTAAATTCCATTTTAATTTTAATCAAATACAAATCAAGCTTTAACAACAGAACCGTAATGAGAAATAATAGCCGGTATAGGTAGTAGCGTTGGAAAACTAGTCTCCATCAGGGCCGGATTTATTACGAATAGAGCCTAGATTGCAATTCTGCAAAAAACTCTTCCGGTGTTTTTATAACGTTATAGTTGAAGCTTCAATAGTGAAACTTCCCTATTTTATCCGGGAATGCAATGTCGCGTTATACCGTAGACAAGTTAGAAAATTGTCCAGGTCTCCGAATTGAAGGGCCCCCCCGGTCTGATTTGCCCTATATTGTTACAGCATGAAATGGAGCCCGGAAATCTATTTTGCCGAAGGACCTCAAAATTATTAACACGTCACTGCAGGAACGGTAGCTATTCTCAATGGCAGACCCGATACGGTCCTGGTTTTTGCAACTTTTAATTATCCTAAGTTGGATATACCCAAGCAGGGGTGGCTCGTGGATAAGCACTGTGGAATTGCAGCACCCCCGTTTTCACTCAAAATTAATCAATAGTAGGCTTTTCTGGGTGACACTATTAGCAATATCCCTTATTTTAGTTGTGTGAACCAAGCTTTCTCCATCTTGAAGAGAAGGTGCGACAACTTGAACGGATAGGGGTGGTAAAATTTTCAATTTTAAAAATAGTTACTTTCTAATAATAATAGAACAGCAATTATATTCGACTCATAACATTAAGAGAGTAATAAAATTTTGACAACAAAGATCACTTGGAATGGTAGGTAATATTAAGAAGTGCTAGTTTTAAAAATGCTGTTTATTTTAGGGCCTGTAACTCATTTACGGGACTGGCCGCTTCACAGTAGGTGTTGACCATAAACAACCCTGAACAAAAGTACCTGTTTTGATTGACATAATTATAAAATTGTGGTTCCTTACGGAATTCAATTAGTCTCTCTTAAAGATGTGAGTTAACTATAGCTACCTACCTGTCTGATGTTCTATAAAGGTACGCTTAGACGATGAAACTTTTGTTTACAAAACCTGCTAAACTTGTACCTAAGTTTAGTACTGTTTAGCTGTGTAAACACCTTTTAATGTAAACAAAAGTTTCATCGCCTATCAGCAGCTTTAAAATAACACCCCTAGAACCACCTAAGATTTTTGGTTGGATATTTTTTCTTCCAAATTCTGACCTGCTAGACATCTGGTGTATATTATAAACCTCCCGCGTTAGCCTGACTTACACAGCATCACTACTATCGTCACCTTTTCATTGCACTCGGCTGTACTTATATATTTTTTTTGTTTACGTCCTCAATAAATCTATGCAAAGCATGTTTAGTTTGAATTTTTGCTGTAGGTATATTTAGTTATGAAATATTTATTTTTGCACTTTCGGGACTAAAGTGGGTACTTTAGCTCCTTGTTACAGAAATTAAAGTATCATTTCTAATCCCTAGGATTATAATATTTATAGCAACGCCTTTGTTGTAATAAATCCTTTAATTATATACTAATTTTGAACCTTTAGGATTGTATATCTACTTAATAGTCTTACGTAGTTCAAAGAAATTTCCGACTGTTTGAAAACCTGTAAATCCAATGATGATTTTGTTAAAATATCTTATTGTCCTTTTTAAAGCAGGTAGGTAATTGCTTTTCTATTATTATTAGAAAGTAACTGTTTGTCAAAACTCAAAAATTTATTTTTCACTACCCCTATAAGTTACCATCAAGATGGAGAAAGCTTGGTTCACACAACTAAAAGATATTTTTCGTTCAAAAGTGGTCACATTTTCATTGTACTCGGGTGTGTGATCACTTTTTCTTTCTCTTTTAGCTTCCGTTTTGTCTCTTCTGTCTTTCTTTCTTAATCTAATGTACTTTCTTTTTATCTTGCCTTTCTTTGTCCTTTTTCTCTTCCCATTCTTGTTGATGTTCTTTTATGTATTTACTTACGGATTTTCTGCGTTCATACGAGCCCGTGTTCTGCGCAACTTTCAGAACCTTGCTCTCTACGCCACTGTATTCTAGGTACTGTATATAAGAATGTTTTATCTAATCTGCGTTATCTCTGAAGGGTGTTAAAGCCCATTAAGTATCTGATTTCACATTTGCACTTATCTTTGAAGATTTTCGTATCTTAAACAGACGCAAAAACAAATGAATTCGGGTAGTTTTCACCGGCTACCAGTCCTCCTGGTTTACAAAACGTAACAATCCTGAACGTCTTTTTATCAAATTTGTCACCTTATCTACCCCAATTAATAATTTCTGTCACACAAAAAAAATGAATAAGCGACCTCTAAAACCAATTTACAGTTACACAAATCATACGATAACAAATATTATAGATGGTTTCTCTATCCTTGATTTTGGTCGGTGATAACCTATCAAAGATAAAAACTATGAAACGATATTTGATTCCAAAAGAAATTCTCCAAGTCTAACATTAATAATAAATATAAATAATGAGAATGCGGGGTGGATTGAAGGAAACCATAATACAACAATGAGGTAAAATCTAGGTCAGGTCTTATCACTATTTCCCACCTTTGGACGATAATGAAACTTTGAGGAAGTTATTCCAATTAAAATTCAAACGTTCTCAACTGATACTGCGTCGTTACGACAACTTATGCATGGGTCATAAATATTTTACAACTTACTACATAATACGTATGCATGTTTGTTTCTTGGTTTGTTATTATTATTACATTCTCTTTAGGCAATTTCAATTTACAATGGGCATGGAAAGAATGGAATTATTTTTGTTTGTTAAGGCTATGAATAACACCTATATAGAAGGTAGTACACCTATATAGAGTTCGATTAATTGGCAGCAATAAAAATTTATTTTCAATGATCATCTAGAATCTAGAACATCACCTATAAGGCGCATCACTCTCAATACAATACAAATCAATCACACGCACACACATCTCACAAAACGTTTTTTTTTTCGATTTATAATAGCAATAATTAATAAATATAATTACATTGGATCGATCAATAAAAATCACTGTAACCGGTTTATCCATTGTAAAATCAAAAATATATAAAATGTCTGGCCACAAAAATATCATCAACTATTATTTCACTGCATTTGGAACATGACAATGAACATTATAATAATAATAATAATAATAATAAAAATCTTACTATTTACAAATCATCAATAAAATATAAATTTTAAAAGACAAAAGAATTAATAATAATAATAAGAATTAAATCACGAGAATGTAATTACACTCTCTTTAAACTATTCACAGAATTTTTTAATTTACGTGTAGGTTGCACCGACATTGGAGCCACCGGTGGAGATTCAGATGCATTCTCTGCATTACCCAATTCCTATAAAATATAAATATGTAATTTTTAAAATTTAAATTATTGATGTTTTACAAATATTGCATTGTTAATAAAATCAAGCCACATACCTCTTTGTTTTATTTTTTTTAATTGTCCATAAATAAATTTTAAAATTTTAATCGATAAAGAATTTCCTAGAAAGAAGAAGATTTACCATATTTAACAGCTTCCATTATATCAACAATGCAATGATTTTAATTGTACAGCAAAACCTCTCTTATGTGGACACCTGCGGGGAAATTAAAAGTGTCCGCTTAAGGGAGGTGTTCGGCCATCGAAGGTTTCCGCCTAATTCGAGGAAATAGGAAGTGACCGGTCATTGGAGTTGTCCGTTAAGAGAGGTTTTACTGTATTATGGATTATAAAAAAAAAAAAAATTAACTTACATTAATATTACTGTAACTAGCTAATCGCATTTGTGCTAATTCGGAAGCTGGCGTTATATTCGTTGAACTACCAAATGGTGACATCATTGATGACATGGCCCGTTTCAATTTCGATGGGGTTTTATTAAATGAGAAAGCACGACCGACTTTATCACGAGTACGTGATGCTAATTTCAATGCTTTCGATGAGAATGTGCCATTATTTAGATCGCTTGTATCAATATTTAATTGGTGGGCTTCTGCATAGGCCAGAAATTTATCCTAACGGAGAAAAGAAAATAATCAAAATTAGTAAGTTGTTTTGTGGTAAATTCAACTCATTTTAAACCTTTGGAAAATGTATCAATAATTCAAGAAATTCATGAAAAACGCCATTTTCATACGCAAAATTTAATGAAATACTAATAGTTAGTGGCGGACTAGGCCGTTGGGTACTAGAAAATCTGAAAAAGTTCTTTTTGACTACATCATTTTCTCGTGTTGTGTTTCCGTTATGCAACTTGTTATGTATGTATGTGAGTATGTGTCTTTATGATGAACAATGCGTATACTCTTACAACATTATTTTATTTTATTTTTTCGTTTTTCTCCATTGCATTCTATAAAAAATGCAAAACATTTTCTCCCGATCCCAAAGAAAATGAAGAAAGACAAAACAAATCAATGTTAGGAGGGTGCCCAAGTCATTCTTAGTCCTTCAACATGTATTGAATATTGTTTTGAGTATTTTTGGCCAACTACAAAATGAGCTACAAAGTTCTAATTTTGTTAAAATAATCTCTTATAAATTCTTGAAATATTGTTCGAATCGTTCGCCAACTGATAAGAGTTTCACATGAATTGTCTACTTTAAAAGCAACAGGGCGGTAAGTCAAGGTCGTCGCTAGCTACCAGGACTCACTCACTACCTGAAAACGGTACTTCATAGGGACGCCAAAATTATGACACAATGTCATTTAATGTATGTTCAAAAAATAAGATACTTTTCGTTATAAATCATCAGTTTTAATTGAATTTTGCTCTTGAGTCTAAAAAGGGAAAATTGCTACAGTTTTGACATGTTTTTGCACTAAAATTGCAAAGTTTCGATGAATTGGCCATTGAATTATAAAAAGAAGTCATTTTACGTTAATTATCCAGCTAAATTCTAGTTTTCTAATCTAGATTTTAGGACATTTGTGTTTGGATCACCGATTTTTAGTGAACTCGTTTTAAATCGTGATGTGAATACAATTCAAAACATTTTTGATTGATTTTTGAGCCACATTCTCATCAACTTTGTCTTAGATTTTAAGACATTTTGATCATAAACCACGTTTCTCGACAATTTTTTTATAGAATTATTTATGAAAAAAGAGTGAGGCACCTTTATAAAGTTTTAGAGCTGAATCCTTTCCTTTAATCTAGATTTTAGGATGCAGTAGTCCCGAATCATTAATTTTTGAGCATTAAAGGGACTTTCTCTATTGTAGATTCTTAAAACCAACAAATAATTCAATAAAAGCAAATTAAGAATATTTCAAATGAAAAAAAGGTCCCTCTACGTTACTATGCAGAGGGGTCTGCAAGATATAGCACCGGCCCTGGATATAGGAGATCCATATTATTAACCCTTAATTAAATATGAAAGATTTGCCACAATGTTAGTTGAATAGGGACCAATTCAATTCAAAGAGCTCTTATTATACAAAACATAAAAAAATCAGCGATCGTGGCTAATACTAAAAATCACTGAAACTAGAAATGATTATAATTGTTTTACCGAAGGCGTGATTTTCATAATAATTGCCCGGGCCGAAAAAGTTTGCCAATCCGCCACTGATAATAATATACTACTTACAGCATCCGGTGTACAAGCATTATTGGCCATTTGTCTTGTTAGAATTCTCAAAAAACCAATCTTATCAATATCATCATCTGTTACCATCATGAAAGCATAAATCTTCTCTTTACCATCTTCATTACGACATATCAAACAAAATACTCGTTGACATTGTTCTGAATCTTGTATATCGAAGACTTTTTTTATATTATTCAATGGTAATAATTTTAAATGTTTATATAATTTCTGTTTTGGTAAACTGTTAACACTACTAGCTGGACTTTTCAAATTATTAAATGCTTTCGATTTCTTTTTACAAATCTCCAATTGATCAGAAAATAAGAATAACATTAATGCTGAACCACGCCGTGAAAAACCATCATTTGTTACTTGTATTACTTCAGCTTTTTCAATAAAATGACGATGTGACGATACTATATCCGGCTAAAAAAAATTATCACCAACAAAACAAAATTCTACAAAATTAACAAAAAAAAAATAGTGATAATTACCGGACAATTATCGATATCATTGAAAATATTAAATAATGTCACTTGAGCTTCAGCTTTCCGTTTATCCTCATTAATATCATCCATGACTTTCTTTAAAGCTGCCAATGCTTTCTCTAAAGCATCGTGATCTGGATTCGATTTTTGTGTATGTTTTAAAATACCTAAAACAATATCACTGTATAAAAATCTACAACTAACCAAAAATCTCGATTTACTTACAAATAGATCTCCTTTGAATTGCCAAAGGAAGCAATTCTTTTTTTTTAATAAAATATAAAAATAATTAAGTAAACTTACTTGCCAATAATAAACATATGCTGCCTAATCGTTGTACAGGACGTATCATTAATTCTTGTAAACTTTGTCGTCCACATTCTGGTTTAGTTTGGCATGCTTTTAAAAATGCATGAAAACGCGGTTTTGTTTGATCACATTGTATCAACATTTCTTTCATCTCTTCAAAATAATTAATATATGGTGGATAGGCTTTCAATAATTCATTTGAATATTTTACAATAACATTGCCTATACATGCCTCTTCTGACCATTGTGTATGTATATAACGTAATTCATCTAGCATTTTCACATGTGCCTCATAGATTGCTGGCACTTTACCAAATATTAAATTTAATTCAGTATTATTTAATAAGGCCTCATGTTCCGGCATCTCTTCTAAATGTTTCTTAAACATCTAAAAATTAAACTAATTATTTATAATTATTGATTAAGGGTATTGTGTAGTGCAGAGTTTCAATTCGCGCACACAATCAACGAAAATATTTTTACAGGGGAAAACAAGAAGGCAGTTTCTTTCCAAGAGTGTTAATAAATGAAGTAATGATGTCTTTTATTCGATTCCAAATTTTAAATTACATGGGAATATTTTCTTTTTGAAAAACTGCCATGTTTCCATGTTATTTTAAAGTTTTAGAAAAGAATATTCCATTTTTTCAACTTTCTAAAAACACGACAATTTTTCAAAAAAAAATGGTCTCGACCCCATATGTAATTTGAAATCATATGCAATTTACCCCATCATCGTACCTTAAGCCGTTCTCAAGTTATTAAAGCATCCCTTTTGTTAACTTAACAACGCTATTATAGACACAAAATAGAAAAAATATTTATGTTGATTGTGTGCGCGAATTGAAACTCGGACACTAGACAATATCATTAAATCGATTAATTTACAGTCATGATTGTGCTGAGTATATCAACGTAATTAGTTTCAGTTTGTAATAATTCTAAAAATACTTGTTGTCTAGCTGTTTGTCCTTTACGTGGTGTATCAATTATTGGTTCTTTACTATCAACAACTAATCCTTTATTATCAGGACTTGTTGTACAGTCTAGAAATGAACCGGATACTGATAACAAACCAGCATCACTAATTGATGAACGTCGTTTATTATGTAAACCAGGTGAACGTTGATGGCTCGATGATAATAATGTATCTAAACGTTTACGTTTCCGTCGACTTGCACTACTTGGTGTTGCTGTTTGATGTGACTCACGACGTGAATTTGGTGTAAAATTTTGTTCAACATACTAGAGAGAAACAACAAAAAAAAATTAATTAATAAATAAATGATGGAAATTAAATTAAAATTACATCTTCATATAAATAATCTTTCTCATCTAAACAGATCTCTTTTTGTACAGATGTCCAAAACCATTCAGCTTTAACTATTGCCGCTTTAGTTGAAGGAGCTGTTGGTTTTCCAGATATAGACGATTCATCGACTACCTATAAAAAAAAGATGGAATTTCCATTAAAAAACAACAATGAATCATTTAAATTTCCAAGAAAAAAAAGTGCAGATTTTTATTAATCAAGAAACTAAAAACTACACTAATTAATAAAAATCTACAATTTAAAAATAAATAATAAGTAGAGTCCGGATTTCACTCCCTAGAGTGTGCCCGGGGAAAAATAATCTCTAGAAAAATTTCAATGTAGCGGATCGTGAATCTAAACCGCAACTACGTAGGTTTGTCTGTCAATAAAACGAGTTGCTCTATACTGATAGTAAGCGAATTTTCAAAAATAGTACACTATTTATAATACTCCTATTAACAGAGCGACGTCATTGCTAAAATGCAGGTGTTTCATTTTAGTGAATTTCTCCATGGAAACGGTTCCTCTCCGTTATTTTCTAACAGCAACTCAATTGAGTTGATTCATATTCGAAAATTAATAAAATAATGTAAATGTAAATATTATCTACATATCTACATTAATTTACTAATTTTATTAAATGTTAATAATGGAAATTATTTGTATATGAAATAAAAAATCAACTACACCAATGGCTGTTTGACAGCATTGAAATTATTAAGGCAAAACTGTAGATCCGGACTCTAATAATAAGTGATCGAAATGAAGTTAGTACCACTAGATTAGATTTAGTAGAACATCCATCCATTACAACATCACGCCGTATCTCATTATTACAATTAGAAGGATTCAAGGATATATTAGGGAAACAACTTAAATTCATATTTTCACAATTATTAATAATACTAACATCATTATCATTAATTGATAATCTTGTTGTATCTAAATTGAAACGTTTTCGACATTTTCTTGTTGATTTCGTTGAACTAAATGTACGTGTGAATAGATTCTTTTTCATTCTTTTCATATTCGGTGTAATATTTTCATCATTAACATAATCAATATGATCATCATCATCATCATCATTATGGTTTAAATTCTCTATAGTTTCAATATGAAAAATACCAGAACTCGATACAATACTATTATTTAATGTTTGTTCAATATTTGTTGTATGGATTGTACGTCGACGATTTGAAAAATAATTTATGGGTGTTTTAAAAATACCAGATAGTTTACGTTTACGTTCATTTTTACAATATTCTTTTTTCGCTGATAATGTTTCATTAAGTATTGTTGAATTTTTTCGTTTACGATTAGTTTTTATAAAATGATCATCATCTTCATGATTGGATTGTGGATAATGTGAGGACAGGGTTGATTTTGGTGTTGTTATTGAAGTAGAACTAGTAGTAATGGTAGTGGTAGTAGTAGCAGCATTAACACCTCCAGTTTTGAAGACATCAGCATTTTCCAACACCTAAAACCCATGATACCATGCATGTGCTAATTTTTTTTTAAATGAAAATGATTGGTGTAATTATCCAATTAAAACACTACATAAATTTGATTCAATCTCTATAAATATTATAATTAGAGTCCGAATTTCGCTCCCTAGAGCGTGCCAGGAGAAAATAATCTCTAGAAAAATTTCAATGTAGCGGAGTAGTTTTAACATAGGCTCGACTGTCAATAAAACAAGTCGCTCCATATTGATAGTAAGCGAATGTTGAAAAATAATCGACCACTTATAATACTCCTATTGACAGAGCGACGTCATTGCTAAAACGCAAGTGTTTGATTTTAATGAATTTCTCCATGGAAACGGTTGCCCTCCGTTATTTTCTCATAGCGACTCGATTAAGTTGATTCATATTCAAAAATTAATAAAATAATGCAAATGAGCTATTTATACAACAAGTGCATTAGGAGGCACATAAGACACGAGAGAAAACGTTTATTCACGAGGCGTTAGCTTAGTGAAGTAATTTTCTCGAGTATCTTATTTGCCCTTTATCCAACACTGACAAAAAAAAACATTTATTCTCGTATGTGCTTACAATTTTCAATTTTATTGTAAAATAACGTTCGTACCTCTACAAGAAATTAAAAATGCTGTTAAGTGAACTTTTTCAAATTTAATTTCAGCAAAATTAGAATATCTCAACGAAAAGTAATTGTAAGAGTTTAATATTTGCATTAGCATTGGCACACTATACTGTAATACACCCATCACACCCTATACTAACCAATAGGAATGCGTAATTTTCTATAACACACTAGTATGCTATGGATATAAACACACTAGTGTGTTATATGGTGCTTTATTGATTTAAAATCGACGTAGTTATGGCCGGTGTTGGATAAAAAAATATAATCTACATATCTGCATTAATTTACTAATTTTTTTAAATGTTAATAATGGAAATTATTTTTAGATTTAATTTATTTTAATAGATGTAAAATTATTTGTATATGAAATAAAAAATCAACTACACCAATGGTTGTTTGACAGCGTTGAAATTATTATGGCAAAACTGTTGATCCGGACTCTAATTATAATAGAAATTGAATCAAATTATTGATATTATTAAATGACTATGACAGGTGGCGAATTATTAATTAGTATTAATAAACCCAAATGTATTAGTAGATAGATTTATGTATAATTAAAACAACTAAACTACAAATTTACTTACAATATGTGTGCAATTTGTATCGTCTTTACTACATAATGTACCACCATTTGTAGCCAATACTTCAATCATATGTTTCTCTTCTTCCTCAGGGAAACCAATAAAGCACACTTTAGCACCATGAAAAGGTTTCAACTTATATTGAGCCTATTATATTATACAAAAAAAATCATTAAATTTATATTAATGAAAATGTAATAAAAGATTTACAATAAATGTTTCATCTGTTGCTCGAAAATCTAATTCATACCGCCTCTCCCAACTACTATATACCCATTGGGCACTCATTGCTGGTACACGAAATGTTGCCGCATATTGATATTTCTCACCATAACAACTATTTGCAATTAAATGCGTTACTTTACTTGACATATTCCGACGTATTGAACCACCCATATGATGTACCATTGGTACTATAGCAGCCTAGATTACAAAAAAAATTACACTACAATATGATGATAATATAATCAAAAAACACTACATTAAAGTGGTAGTTATGATCTATTTTTAGATCTGATAGAACATTACGTTTAACAATTTAAATTCTAATAATTGAATGAAATTACAACGCATTAGCTTTGACACTTTTGACGAAAAATAAAAAAAAACACAAACAATATTTTAGAATGCTTGTAGATTTCCATCACGTCTCATTTGGTTAACATTGGTTATTAGCAACATATTTCGTAATTGTATAATTAATATACATTATAAATCATTATTAATGATAAAATTCAATTAAAATAAATAAAAATGAAGATGAAAGAACTGTATAATTACAATTATAATGATATGAATTTCTGCTTCATCATACTGTATATTCAATTAAATGTAAAAATTATTTAAACAACATAGACAGCATGACTTTACGAGCAGATAGTAACTTTTTGTATCTCATTAAAAACAAGCCGTAAAATTTATCAATATAGTCTATACAGGGTGTCTCAACAAAGTCGAACCTGGTTTAATTTTGTACAGTTGTCTAAGAAATACAGGGATGAAAATCTAAATGTACATTGGCGAGCGATTTGAAGAATAATTTAAGGATTTATAGGAGGGTGCCTTTTAGCAAAATTAGAACCTCGTAGATCATTTGGAAGTTGCTCAAAAAAAAAACAGTTCTGTCCCGTAATAGAGTTGTAGGTGCTAAAATAAACAGAAATTTTTAAACTGCCACGTCTTAATGTTGCCATTCCAGGTGGTCTTGGTCGGCAAAATAAAATTACTCGCTTAAAGTTGTGAGTCGACTATAAGAATGACTCGAAGTACCTCCCAACATTGATTTTTTCGTTTTTCTATATTTTACTCTGGAACAGGTGAGAATGTTTCGCATTTTTTCTAGAATACGATGGATAAAAACGAAAAAAATCATTTAAAGTCATTTTGAGTGTTTAAGTTCGTTCTTGAAAATAGCGAGATCGTCAGAAATAAGCGGTTTTTGGTCAACTTCAAAATGAGCTACGATTTTGCTAAAATAATCTCTGGACACTATTCTATAAATCCTTGAAATATTTTTCGAATCGCTCGCCAACTAATTGAAGTTTCACACGAATCGTGTACATTTAGATTTTCATCGCTGTATCTATACTTTTTCTCAATGTTGAATTCTAAAAAATTGATAAAAGATTTCGTTACTTTATTCGCGTACACTGTTTAAAGAATTTAATAGAATTGGATGATAAAATAATTTATTACATTTTCTCTTTTAATGTTCCAGGATTATAGAATTCTGTAGAATCGTTTTAGAATTTATAAAGAAGCTATACAAATGCTTAAAGTGAAATAAATGAATTTGGAAAAAGCAAAGTATTCATCATCTTTAAATCTTCTTAGTGCACACCTCACCATTTTTTTTATTTGTAATTTAAAAATAATTTTCAAAAATTAATGTAATTTTTTTAAAAATAACGATAATTGTAAGCAACATTCTTGTTTAATTGTAAAATATATGTTTAAATTTCGTTATTAATTAGAGAAAAACTTAAAAATGTCTAAATATTTTCACAATTTTGAGCAAGCGTACATTTCTAAGAAAATAATACAAATTGAAAGATACTAACGTGCTTTGTTGCACACTCTAGAATGTAATATGTTTCAACATGCATATTCCTGTTAGTAAAACTACATATAAACATGTAGAAGGCAAATTCAACTCTAATCTGGTAAGGGGGCTTTGAATAGCCCTAGTTATCCGTATAACAAAGCACCTAAACAATATTATTCAATATTCATAGACTACTGCAGACAATTTAAACGAAATCATTAAATTAGAATGGGTAACACGGGGTTTACATATCGAAATTTGATAACAAAAAACTTATGACATATCATTTATCGATAGTTATCAAAATATCAATGATACTTATCATGATAATTATCAAAATATCAAACTTATCAAAAATTATAAATGGAACATTATTTCTTAAAATTATTAAGTATGTCAGTTGTGCTGATCTCTAAAAACAATGTAACAAATTAGTAAAAAAAGTGAAACAATCAATACAGTATGCTTATATAGAATGTTCCGCATAAGGGCCGACATAAAGCAGGGGCATGTAGGGGAACTCAACAATTAAGATCAACATTCGACATTAGAAATTTCAAAGGCAACTATTGAACTTTGATGATTTTGAATAATACCAATTGAATACACGTCTTTAGTTATTTGAAAGCGATAAAGTTTTTTGGAAAACAACAAGAATAAAAAAAGTTTTAAAATTAAACTCCCTGTAAAACATAAAATGATAAATTTTTATATTTGTAAATAGTTTAAAAAATTCTGTCACAATCTAAGGTGCATCATCCCTAATCAACCCCTTAAAACGCTCCAGCTAATCTTTGTATACTATCTACTATTGTTCCTGGTAAATTCAGAACATGTACCAAATTTGGTTTATCTACGTTGAGATATTACTGAGTTATTGATTTTTTTCGAAATTTGAAGCCCCACTTTAGAGGTCAGTAAACTTCTCAGGGGCGCAAATTATTATATAGGTAAATAGTGTTAAATCATGCTATTTTGGGTCACCCTACATGCCCCTGCTCTATGTCGCTTCTTATGCGGTATACCCTGTATAAGATAGGCATTTCTCGAGAGTAACTCAGGGCAAAAACAACTAGCCTGTAAAGACTGAAGGCACGGTTTTTACATTAAAGAACGTATTTTATGTCTGCGTCGACAACTATGCTGATAACTATCATCTCTATTCGTTGATAACTGTCCAATTTTAATATTTTGATAAATATTGGCAAACGATATATCAGTACACCGATATTATTAGTTGATATATCGATAACTGATTTGATATATTGATAATTATGCACAGCACTAGTACCCAAAGAACAACAAATCCATCTATTGTTGTTTGTTGAGACTCCCTGTATAATTGTTTTAAATAAAAGTCGCTCTCTTTATTCGTGTAGAAATTGATTAAAATGCAATAAAATTCAATCAAATCGTCAAATTATCAACAATAATAAAATGTTAATCTTTGATAACGGTAAATATTAATTAAAAAAATAAAAATAAAACAACTTACTAAATCTTCCTTATCACGAAATCCTGTGAAACAAACAACAACACCAGCCATTGCTAAATTGAATAATGGTCGTGTATTATCTGGTAATTCTTTATTTTCAATACTTAATTGTTTTAATGCTAACGGTGCTAATATTGGTCGTTTCAATTTTGTATATAAATGATCATAGATATCATCATCGAAATTTTCAATAATAAATATCGTACTAATACTATTATCATCCAAACAGTCTTGACCATTTTTTGATGTTATAACAGGTACATTAAAACTTTCAGCGATCTTCCACAATTCTGTATCATTCGTTAAATTACCAATTAAACATAATCTAATACATGACGATCCTGTCGGCACTTGAACTATAACAAGAAGACAATAAAACGCTAATTAATATTGGATATTATTCGCTAGTTTAATGCGAATTTTTGAAAATTTTCGTTCAGTTAACCTTAACCGAACGCACAACATAACCTCACAAAATTCTATCATTATTCCAACGATCATCAGTACTGGCCAATTATAACGATTTCTAATTAAATCACGATAATTACCATCATTGTTGTGATTGTCTTCGCCATTCGAATCACTGCAAATTGAACTTTGCGGCTGTAGTCGAGCGTTAACTTCGTCCATTTTGGGCATATACAGTGATGTTGTGTGGAACGTTTCAAGACGAAAAACTTATTATAAAATTCTACAACAATACGAAATCTTACATCGATAATGATAACGCACCATTAAAAACGATTAATTCAATTTAAAAAAACAGAACGAATTAATTTAAACAATTTCACAGTGATTATTTTAACGTAATTCTTCGTTTCGAAAACATTTTCTGGCGGTTTGACTTTGTTTGGATATAAAAATACAATTTTACAAACTTCAAAAGTTAAACGGACGCCAGTGATTGGTCGAAATTCCACCGTTGGCAGGTATGGCAGTAGATTACAAATATGGTTGAAATTGGTTTGGTGAATTTAAAGAAAATTATTATTACGTCAACGGATGCGTCATGACAATAGCTAAAAATAAACGTGACAGACAAGGATAGTGGTAGATGTTATGTAGAGATAGTACTAGATGAGGAATCGGATCCATTCAAAATTTACGCACAACCGTTTTTATGCGAATGACTGACTCATCGAAACGGCGGCAAATTCAAACGGTATTATGTAAGTTTGAAAATAAATCATTCCAAAATTCGAGTCATCAATGTACAGGTGGTTTATTTTTGACGGTATTTAAGGATATTTCATGTAAGGAGTGATGGGACAAATTAACTGTTAACACATTTTCGTGCTATTTTTTGAACTTAATCGACAGGTTTATTTGCTTTTTTGTTATATTCATTTGTTTTCGTGTTATTCAATTTTTTTCAATTTTTAAAAGGCTCTGTATCTCTTAGGTCAATAAACATATTGGAAAGATATTTATTGATTCTTATACAATTTTTCCGTAGATTCGAATTAGCATATCAAATATTAACTATAAATATTAGGAGTCAGAAAAATATAGAAAAGTAATTTTATTGGACACAAATCTAATATTTTTGTCATTTTAACAAATATAAGTTTGAGTTATACTTCAAAAACCGTAAGATTTATTAAAAATTGAATTTGATAGTTTCAAAACTGTATTGGTAGTTTGTAGCGGCAAAAAATGTATTTCATTTTTTTAAAAACACACAAGATTTAAAACATTTTTAAAATCCTGAAAAATTGAAAAAACTTAAATTACACAAAAATAAATGAATGTAATAAAAAAATGAGTAGGCCTTTCGGTTAAACTCAAAAAAATAGTACAAAAATGTGTTATCAGTTGATCTGTTCCACCACTGCTTATGTGAGAGATCCTTAAATACCATCGAAAATATTACCCCCTGTACATTATTTGATTCGGAAGGATATTGACACAATTTCTAAATTGAAACGAATCTGATTAATTGAAAATGTATGTATGTGTGTATATGTAATGACTTAAAATTATAAAAAAGACATATTTTAACTTAATTACCGATAAGTTAATGAAGGTGCACTAGTCTTGGAATGACATATATTCCACTATGATAAACAAACTTATTTGATTGGTTGACAGGGTTAGTCCGTAAAATTCAATAAAAACTATCACACGTCATTAAATAAAGAAATGATGATATACAATAAAGCGTATAAGAGTGAAATACCAATATAAACATTTGTAAATTTTACGTACTAACACTTGTTCAAATATTTTAAGGGAATAGCGGCAATTTTAAAATTTCACATGTTTCACTATAGATAAGGGGCTGAAATTTTATAATAATCCCCTAAATTTTTTTAAATCCTCAACTTGTAAAACTATAAAAGAGTGCAAACTTGTTAAGATACAAAACTCAATTTTTATTAATTATTTAATTGGATTTCTTTTAAAATCAACTTGTAAATAATCTTTATAATTTAGTGGTAACTAGACTTTGAAATGGATGCGAGAGGAAAATCTCGGTCAATTATAGACTAATTTGATAAAGCATTAAAACAATTTTCGTTAATTTCATACTAATCAGGAATTTCAATAGAATTTCTCTCATTAATTTTTTTTGATTGTAAACAACCAATAAACAAAAATCAGAAGATAATGCAGCAATTCAAATTCTATACAAAAAATGTGTTAATTAAATGGAAATGTCATTATTTCCTTAAAAAATAAAAAAATGCAATAATTGTGAACATATGGACATTAGATATTCACTTATGCATACAAGATAATTCAAGGCTTAGTAGTGGATCAAGTATTATAAAAATTCATCATGTAAAATAGAAAATGATCACTTTTCTTATTTATTTTAAACAAAATGTGAAATCGGTTTTTATTATTATTATTTATTGTCATTATGAAGACGAAATGGCGGGATTTTCGGTATATAAAACTTCAAAAAACATATAAGAAATCATCAGTTTCTCTTCAATTACCGATCATTGTTGATAGAAGAACAAATTATGGCTTACAATATCGTTAAAGCAAGTATTTTTAAATAATGATTATTGTAAGATTATTCATTTAGTTTTTCTCTACAGTTCATCATTTTTGTGTTGTTCACGGTTAATTTGAAGCAAGGCTTCAGTGAGGTGCTTCAAGATTATCACGAGATCAAAAAACGAATCATACCAATCGTGAAATACAATTTCGATCAGAATAAAGACAGCTACCAGTACAGGTAATTCCCTAACGTATTGTCTCAATTTCATAATTACACCATTGATGATCATTTAATTTTTATTGATTAATCAATAAAAACTTTCTTTCAATTGAAAGAAAGTTTAAACTCTTACAATATAACATCTGTTGTTTGAGATTTTGTAAAAATTTAATTACAATTTTTTCTTAACAATAACACAAAGCTATGAAACCGGTAATGGGATTCATGTCGAAGAATACGGCTATTTCAAACATAAAAACACTGATGATGGTGGCGTTGATGGGGAGCACCCCATATTCGTACAACAGGGCTCCGTTACGTACCATGATGAACACGGACGTCCGATTGTACTGAAATATATCGCCGATGAAAATGGTTTTCAACCTGTTGGGGAACATTTACCGACACCACCATCAGTACCGCATGAAATCCAAAAATCTTTAGCCCAGCAAGAACATCATCAGCTACCCCAACAACAACAACAACACGAAGAACAGCAAGAGATTTATCAACAATATGAAGAACAAAGCGAACACCTTGAACGTTGATTGAAATAAGACTGATTGCTTGTTATCATTATTTAAAAAAATAATGAATTTCTTGTTAATTTTCAAGTAGGATAAGTTGCGGGTTATTTTCAAAATTAGCGGGCAAATTAGTTGACAGTTAAGCTACAATTACAATGTTGCCAGTTGAGTAAATTAATTTATATATTTTGAAATAAAAAATAAGTAAAAAGATTCGTTAATATACTTATTTCGTAACAATTAAAAACATTTTTTCTGTAATTTGACTTATTTATAATCCAATTATTAGTTTAATTAACGTATAAATTTAGTATAAATATAGACTTGTATTGGCAGTACTGAAAGCACAATTGTGGCGCTTAATTTGAATCATCGATAAGAAATAAGACTCATTTTAATTTAAAATTTAAAATATTTATTTGTATTAAAATCGATATGGAAATTTAAATTATTGTCCTATATGTTGCTTTACAATTCCAGCATTTATGATTTTTATCAAATAGCACATCAGCAACAGCAGACGTTGAAAATAGTGCAGTTTTGGCTGCTTCAAATCCTACAGAAACACACCGTTCTTCACTTAAATCCTCCAAAAATCCAGCTATTAATCCACTAGCAAGACAATCACCAGCACCACTAGCATTAACGAAATTTGTTAATTTCTCGGTTTGATAATAACGTACTTGAATATCATCGGTTGTATTATCTAAAAACCGATCTGTAGCTGCTCCTTTTTGTGCAATCAATAAACCATCCGATGATAAAGTAACAAGGACAATATCGATAAATTCAGCTAATTTCCTAGCAATATTAGCAGCCTCGTCTATTTTATTGTTGTAAGAACGATTATTGGGAATTTTCAAATAGTTTGCAATGTGTTTGAGTTCGTTGAAATTCGGTGAGATGAATTTAACAGCTCTCCAGTTGGATGTTTCGAAGGGTTTTATTGAAATTGCAACGTCTGTAGGTTCGTAAAATACTGAAACATACAAATATAATTCAAATAAACCGCCTTATTTGAACATTAATTCAATATTGCCAAAATTAAGAAATAAAGCACTTATGGAACTTATAAATTAGGAAATTAATAAATTTATTATGGATTAAATATTTGTTAATAGTTTCATAACGTTTTTGAGAGATAGTATTATTAACTTAAAGATTTATTGGTTTAAATGTTAAATAACCTGTTAAAGTAATTACAATGTTGCCAACAGTGTAAAATTGAATGTTACTAAGTCTTTGGTGATTCAGGCAGGTTTAAAAATGGCCAAAACAAAAACAGGAATTTGTGCGATTGCTGTAACCGTAGTAGCGTTTCTATTAATTTTAACAGCATTTTGTTCGGGCTACTGGTTAGTTAATGATGGTAAAATAGAGGATCCTAAATTCCAGCGAATAGGTAAATAATTAATTAATTAAATTGAAGGGGAGTGGTCAGTATTGTACATATATTGAACACCTGTTGTTTTAGGCCTTTGGGAGGTGTGCTTTCGTGGTTTTGAAGATTTCCGTCATCACTACGATTATAAATTCACTGGTTGTTGGTGGGTATTCGAAGAGGAATATTACATAATTCATGATTTCTTATTGCCTGGCTTCTTTATTGCTACACAATTCTTTTTTACGTTATGCATGACATTGGTATTGGTAGCAGCATTCCTGACATGGATGTACTGTTTTTGTAGTCGTGATCATGATAAATATTTACTATTATTGTTAAGTAATGGTACAAATTTAATGATTGCTGGTTTTTGTGGATTTGTGGCTGTTATGATATTCGGTTTGAATGGTGATCGACGTGATTGGATGCCATATTGGCAACATAATGATCTAGGTTGGTCGTATGGATGTGCTGTTGTTGGTTCATTATTATTGTTCCCATCTGGTGCATTGTTTCTTGTCGAAGCTAGACGTACGAGATATAGACGATTACAAGCATCGAGACCACCGTCACAGTACAGTATGGAACCACCGAAACCATCACATACCGATATTTAACCAGAATTTTCGATTAAAAAAAAAAAATTGAAGCAGTGCCGGCTCTAGCCCGTTTCATATTACAAGCAGTCAAGTTTTTGGCGCCCCACGCTTAATTGTACAAAGACCACGATTATTGAAAAATTATAACTTTTCCGAAAAGTGCTTGTGCGCGCTTTTGTCTTATCTTACAATTCGTTTTTGGAAGCAGGCGCCAGTATTTTGTTAATAATAAAACAATTTTGCAGGGTGCTTGATAAGAGCGATTTGCGCCCCTCAAAATTTTGGCTCTACAAGCGACCGCTTGCTCTGCTTGTGTCTAAAGCCGGCTCTGTATAGAAGTTAACCAATTTTGTTTTGTATACTCACAGATAACAGTATTTTTGTAAAATTCTACAAAATTATTGTTTTATTATTATTATCATCGTTTTTATGGTATCGACATGGATCGTCTTATTTTTTTTGACTCGATAATTGTGTTCTCCGTCCAAATATGGCACAAAAAAGTGCACAAATGTTGTATTTTCTTAATTTTTCTTAACGTTTTTATATTATTTAAAGCATGTCCAAGAGTAGTATTCACTAACTTTTTGGAAACTAGTTACTAGGACCAAGCGGGATACTAATAGTCACTATTTCACTCTTAACAATGGCAGTATTTGTATTGAAAAGAGACAAGTATAAAACCATCGCGCAAGTTACCGCGCAGCTATCCTAGTTCACTCATTTCGTAGATAACGTCATGGTTACAATTTTCGTTACTACAAATTTTTGTCAGGGTATCTCTTATATACACAGACCGTTTAGAATAAACGACTAATACAGTTGATTTTCATTGTAGATAGAGACTACTCTCTGAAAATTTAGTGAATACCACTCTAAACTTAAAGTATACAATTTGGTAGTTTCCAGTAATATGATAAAAGAAATATAAACATTCCTTCAAGAATTTATACAGTGACAATTAAATATTTAAGATTCTCGAAAAAAATGTTTCACACACATTCTATGATATAACTGTATAGCCAGACTGTATACTCTAGGCATGGACATCCTGTATATGCATTTATTGTAACAGAATTATGTATTTTTTATACTTACTTAGTATATGATAGGAACGTAACTTTTTGTACAAATAAAACAGTAATTTGTGTGAAATATTTACATTTTATATGTAGTTCAAGTATACTTCCTATTGTTAATAATTATAGACAAAGAATCCTTGAAACAAATTAATCTATTGTGCAATTTTTATGTACAAAATTATTATATTCATATGCTAGTAACGTCTACGTATAGATGAAATTATTTTCTTTATTATGTTAATATGATTGTAACCATTTGAATATTAGTAGTCTCAAATTTTTGATAAAGACAAGTACACGATTTCAACAATGCGGACAATTATAGGCGACATATTAAAGAGAACAGGAGCGTATTCAGTTTCTGTAGTGGCCGTGGTAACTTTTCAAAGTAACACGGTACAGTTGTTTCATCTCTTTAAAAGTTGAGTGAATAATAACTAGAGTCCGGATTTCGCTCCCTAGAGCGTGTCAGGGGAAAAATAATCTCTAGATTATTAATAACAGAATAACATAGAGATTTCATTGTGCAATCGAATTTGTTTGTGTAATCGAAAAAATACTCCTGGCATCAGGTAGCGCCACTGTCGAAGTACTCCTAGCATTGTGAGTATTCCGACCACCAGACGGCGACACTGTCGAAGTTCTTCCAGCGATAGGAATACAATTTCAGGCTAAAACCATCACTAAGTACATCTATTGTCTAAGAGAGTGCTTTTCCGCCCGCTGAGGGGCCAATCAGTACCAGCAAAGTTGCTAAGGTCACATTCTATGACAATCAAGCGTTTTGCTTAAATCTCTATGCTACTGTTCACTTAACGCTTTAACTTCTAATGTGAGCCTTGCTAGATTTGAAAAGAGGACGTTTAAACTACTAGACATGGCCGGACTTGTTTATATGTTTACAATAACTAAAAGGTTCTTAATGTCCTGATAGTCCTGTTTTATTTTAAGAAAGGCTAATGAAGGTCTCATGAAATATTGATTTTGATATTTTGTCCCAGCTCTGTCTTTAAAGGCAATCAAATGCAATTTCCAACTTTTAGTCCAGATCCAGGTTTTGAGACATCTTCGGTCTGAATCATCAATTTCTAACAAATTTTGGCATTAAATATGAAATAGTGACCCTTTTGGCCATAATGCTGATCCTGGTCAATTTTTTAACGAGAAATTTGCATTTAAAGAGGTGCTGTTGAAGGATGATTTAATTGTTAATAAAGAGCAGATAAGTTTGATGCGTCTAGTAAATTTTATAGCTGTATTCTGACGTCTTGATTTAAATTGAAAGCCATGTGCGTATGAAATTATCAGTTCTTTTTTAGTGGCTGGCCGAAGATCCAGTTTCGGTTTCCGCCAAAAAATCTAGTTTCGATTATACTTTCGATTTCGGCCAAAAATCAGCCGAAACTTCGATCGTACTAAGACTCAGTGTTTGTGAATCATCGCGCTTTCGGGTGAGTTTGTACCTCATGATTGCTAGCCGACACGATTACGTCAAGTTGAATTGTTTTTTTTAATTTATTTAACACGAATTAACTACATAACATGTAAAATACAATAGAAATTTTAACATAACTAAATAAGCGTCAGTTTGGGCCGAAACTGAGACTGAAGCCGAAGATTCAGTGTCGGTTTCGGCTGTAAATTCTGTTTCGGTCGGACAGTAATTTTTTCATAAAATTTTGCTTTCAAATCGTGAGAAAGAGACAAATTTAATCGATTTTCGAACGTATTTTAATCCTTTAAATTATTTTTTTACTAAATTGTTAAATGATTCGTCTATTTTAGTACTTTAACAATTAAAGGTAACTGTTACGTCAGAAGTGAAATTTCTTTTTTAATATGATCGAAAATAGAAGACCGACTCGAACAGTTTGGATTGTAGTAGAAAATTATAAAAATTCTTCTGCAGTATAGAGGCGAAGATTATCGTCAAGCCGGTCCTGTTTCAAAATAGTTGTATTCAGGCATTTTAAAAATTAAATCGACTTGTAATTGTTTAATGAAAGCGTTCATTTAGAAAATAAGAGCCTTTGTAAATTATGATTCATTCGTTAATTTTCTGTTATTCTAGAAAAAATAAACAACACCACTCTTACTCATCCACATTTCAGTTAATTAAAGGTGTGGTATTGTGTGTTTCAAATTAAAATTACGTTAACATAAACAAAAAATTGTATTGTTATAATAATAATTATCTGAAATTCTCACAGAAATAATTACGTAAAATCTACAAGGATTCTTTCTACAATA
>JAZBGW010000024.1:48743-59898 GCA_037464815.1 Mylabris variabilis
GATCGAGTTGTTATTTTAAATATGCCGCTCTGTTCGAATAACGAATAGAATTCTGCAGAATATGGACAGGTGTGGTCAGAATAACAAACAACAATAACATCAACCGTGATTATTACCTGTACGTTTAAAATTTTCATTTCTAATGTCATCAAAACATAACCAACGACAATATTCGAGTTGTAGATGTTTCTTGTGAATAAGAATTGAATTGTGAATTTCTAAATTAATTGCACGTTTGTAATTAGAACAATGGTTGATTACGACAATCAAGTAAGTTCAATTGATAACACGTTATCATATTATTGATTATTATTGTTTGTTTTTTTAGATGAAACGCCGTTCTTTGGCTGGTAGTGTCGGTATTGGTTTCTTTATTCTAGCCTTCGTGATGGTGGCTGTTGCCTTTGCCACCCCTAGTTGGTTGGTATCCGATCAACGTATAACTGGAGCTAAATTGAACCGTCTCGGTTTATGGGTGCATTGTTTTCGTTCATTAGCCGATCCAAATGATCGTACACAGAAACGTTTCTTTGTCGGTTGTCGTTGGATTTTCGATCCATTCACAACTGGTTACGATCAAATACGCGGCTTTTTAATACCTGGTTTTATGATTGCAACACAATTCTTCTTTACATTATGTTTTATATCTGTATTAATATGTGCGATATTAACATTAGTTTATTTCTTATGTTGTGGACCGGATCAGAAACAGTTTATATTGTTGATAAAATTAAATGCATGGATTTTATTAGCTGGCGGTTTGTGTGGTGCAATTGCTGTTATCGTGTTCGCCTCATTGGGCAATCGAAACGGTTGGATGCCAGGGCATGATAACAATTTCTTTGGATGGTCGTTTGTGTTGGCTTGTATTGGTAGTGTTGCATGTTTAATTGCTTCAATTCTGTTCTTAACCGATGCACATGTCCAACAAAAGAAACAGAATAGCATGAAGGATTCACAAACGAGATTTGAACTTACACATGAGACGAAAGCGTAATTTTAGCAATATATTTGTTTAACATAAAACAAATCCGTCCATATATGTACAAAATCATGTTTTACCAATTTGACAATTTTCGATTTTGAAGTCTATCTTAGTATTTTATAGTTGTTTATATTGTTACAACGATTTTCCAAACATTCTGCCTTAGATGTAACCTTAATATAGATTTTTATATAAGAAACAATCATTTGTAATAATTAACTTTGTAATAAACGTATATGTTTTTGTATAAAAAACTAATTCACATTTGCCACAATTAAAACAATTATAATTTTTTGTAAATTAGTGAATCTAACCGGTACACGACCCCGAGAAAGCCTTCAAGCCAATTTTTTTCCGCCATGTTTCTACAATTTTGTATTTTCGCGCCTTCACATTGTAGATGGCGATCAATACGCTCTTCAACTTACTCTAACCTAATTGTAGCCTTACATTTTCTGTAACGTTTAAAATTAAATTCTATTGTTTTCTTGTAAATAATTTTAAACAAAAAGTAGTTAATTGTAAATAAATAAAATTCTCTTGTCATTTTTACAAAATAATATCGATTTAGAATTTTTGTAATAATGGCTACAATTAACACAATTAACAATGGGCGTAACCTGTCAAATTCAAACTATTACCAACACAACAAACTGACAGGTGTATGTAATTATAAATAATTAAATTAATTATTGAAAACTAGAACGTATAGTTGAATTGTTGAAAAAATGGTGCAAGCAACTGAAAAAAATGAATATCCGAAAGCTTCAAGTAAGATTTATTTCAATTAAAACAAAAAAAAATAATTAACCTAACCTCACCGACACTTGTTTTAGATTATTTGGTTAATGGGTCCCTTCTAACGTATATAGGTGGATTAATGTTGATGATAGCATTCTGCAGGTATTCTACACTTAAATTAAAGTCTTCTAATTAGCTGATAAATCGATTATTTTCAGTCCGTATTGGGTGAAATCGTACGAGGAGACATTCTCCGAATTCAAGAATATGGGCTTATGGGAGTACTGTTTCGACAATTTCCGTTATCCGTACTATCAATTTGATAAATTATTTGACGGTTGTCACCATGTATTCAGTCAGGAGTATCATGTGATTCGTGAATGGTTGCTACCATCATGGTTACAGGCTGTACAAGCTTTCGTTACAATGTCGTTCTTGTTGAGTTTTAGTTCACAAATTATAATGGCTCTACAGTTATGCCGTTGGCCTTTAGAATTCGTATTGCAATACGAATGGATCTTGTCGGCTATCGATTTCGTCTGTGTCACCACAACAGGTTAATATCACACAATTTTCAAATTGTTAAATCATTAATATCATTGTTATTTTACAGCTGTATTTATGTTTCTATCAGTGGCTATATTTGGTGGTTCTCATACACGCCGCGATTGGTTATTGTATCCGAATTTTAATTACTTGTGTTGGTCATACGGTTTAGCAGTAATTTCGTTCTTCTTTCATGCATTCGCTGCTGTGGCTTTGTATAAAGAGGCACGACAAAGTTACGAATTGAGGCGTGAATCGAAGAATCTTATAATGCAAATGCATCCAAATCCACAACATCGTCTTGGATGGTAATTAATTCGTTTATTTTTTCGGCAAAAGATGAATATCTAATGCACCGATTATAGATATATGTGCCTTTTATTATCTATGGCTTAACATGTATTTTTATATCTTATTGTAGATTGATTACATTAGAATATTGAGCCGGAATTTTATTATTATGGTGTGTTGTGTTGGGCGATCTGGCGCGATCTAATACATTTTCTGTATACCTGATGATTACATTACAGGGTGCACCAGTTGGCTGTGCTTTTGGTTACGTAGTTCCGTAATTTGGTTTGGTCATTTGAAAAATACATTAGTAAATGTCAATTGTGAATCAAGTTACGATAGAACGTTACCAAAGGCACAGCCAACTGCTACAGGAAATATCGTGGTATACCTGGTATTACCATGTGTGTTGTGTTGTGTTGTGGCGCGTTCTCGGTCTATTGTTTCTGATTGTGATTGGCGATTATGATGTGACACAGTACACAAGTATATTCAGGTGCGCCAGGTGGGTTAAGGGGAAGCTAGAGTCTGGCTTCTTTTCGATGTCCAAAAAAAGTGACAATTTTTTATTTTTCTTTAATCATCGATTTTCTGAGATATTTATCGAGCGTTTCTCGGTGCACCCGAAGGAGTTTTTTCGAAAATTTTCACTACAATTTTAAAGATAAAGAATCGTACAACAGCTTGTTCGAAAGTTTATTTATAGACGGAGGGTAAACGGTTTCCGAAAAATTCAATTTTGGAAAATCGAGAAAGATAAAAAATTTTCTTCAATTTTATTTTAATAACTTTTGATTTTATTTTAATAACTTTTTTGATTTTCCAAAATTGAATTTTTAGGGAACAATCTGCTCCCCGCCCATGAATAAGCTTTCAAACAAGCTGTTATACGATTTTTTATCTTTAAAATTGTAGAAAGTGCGTGATTTCAAAAATTTTAATATGCTCTGACATTTTTCTATGCACTTTTCAATTTTGTGAAAATTTTCGAAAATGGATAACTCTTTCAGATGCACCGTGAAACGACCAATTCATTGCTGGTTAAAGTGTTTGAACATCTCAGAAAACAAGCGAGAAATCGATGATTGAAAATTGTCTCTTCTTTGCCATCGAATAGAGTCTAGACTCGAGCTTGTCCTTAAGGGGATTCCGGACCTATATCTCGATTCGGCATGCGAAAATAGTCAATTTTCAAACAGCGATTACTTGCATGTTTTTAAGACAATGTCAAAAATTGACGTGTGTTGGATGGAGCATTTAAAGGAGCATGCTTTAAAGCTTTCTATTTTGGAAAAATGTAATAAAACTCTGAATGGCAGAGAAGACTCTTGGACCCTGTTTTTTTCGTAGATTTTCCTTCATAACTGACTAAAACTTAGCCAGTATTATCGATTTTCAATATGTATTAGGTGATTTAGATAGAAAATTGAAAGAGCTTTCCAAATCTTTAAAAATTTTCCCTATATGTTTGTTAGTTTTTCGATAAGTGAAAAAACTTTAGAAATGTAATGTGAAAGCCGAGGACATGAAGCTCGCTTAAAATCGAATTTTGAAAATTGACTGAGTTTCCGGATAAATTTGAACACCTTTTTCACCGATTATTTACAAGTATTAAAATTAATTAATTTGCTTCTTGATTGGTATGCAAATATCAGAAATTTTATCTACTTTACGACCATATCATTATAATGAAAAATATTTTGAAAATGTGTCAAAAGGCAAATTAATTAATTTTAATACTTGTAAATAATAGGTTAAAAAGATAAAAAGACGTTAAAATTTTCCGTGAAATTCGCTTAATTTTCAAAATTCGATTTTAAGTGAGGTTCAAGTTCTGGGCTTTCACATTACCTTTCTAAATCCGAGGGTATCATTTTCTATTTTGAAAATTATGCATGGCATCTCGTTTGGAATTTTTTTTAGATTTTCTTCAATTATCGGAAAATTAACAAACATATCGGAAATTTTTTTAAAGATTTGAAAAGCTCTTTCAATTTTCGATCTCAATCACTTGATATATATTGAAAATCGATAATATTGGCTAAGTCTTAGCCACTTATGAAGGAAAATATACGAGAAAAAAACAGAGTTCAAGAGTTCTCTGCCATTCAGAATTCTATGATATTTTTCTAAAATAGAAAGCTTTATAGGGTGCACCTTTAAATGTTCTATCCAACGCATGTCAATTTTTGACATTATCTTAAAAAAACAAGCGAATAATCGCTGTTTGAAAATTGACTGTTTTCGCACATTTCTCCGGAATCCCCTTAAGGCGGAATTTTATATGGACGTCAGAATGTGTCACAACACATCGACATAAATGTAAACGCTTGCAGTCACAACCTCACAACACAAAGCACCAAAAACACAACACAATATTGAAATTCCGGCTTTAATTTTTTTTTATTATCAATAATTATTGATAGAAATCCGTCCGATATTAGGAGTATAATTTTTTTGACAAATATTTTTCTATTACGTTATTAATTTTGTGTACTTTAAAATTGCACAATAAATTAATAATTAAAATAATTAAAATAACTCACCTGGAATGCTATACGTTTTAGCTATCCCTAAAACCGTATCGATTGTTGGTATTGATAAATTCCCATCGAGCACTATTAAGGGTGATTTCTTGATCAATTCACAATGCGATTCGATCTGTAAATAATAAATGACATGTTCTATTTTTACTTGATATAACAACCTAACAAATTTATGCTTATCATTTTCGATAAGATAAATTTGTTCAAATAGGAATAGCGTGACTGATGAAAGTTCCGTTTTAGAAAATAATAAACGTTTCTATTTAACAAATTGATATTGTAAGGCTACAGGATTATCCGATTATAAGTTTAAAATTACACTTAAATAATGTGTTAATTGGCTAATCGAAAGAAGATTGCTTACTACATCCGGTGAGATATGTTGGTGGATCTCCATATCGCCCATTAAAAAATAGCAATCACCATTCGGATCAAAAACGGACGTACATTGGGCTGTATTTTGGTCATTTATCAATCGAATATACCGCTGATCTGGTATTGAAGTCTTCAATATTCTACCTTGTTGATCATTACCTACAGCTGTAAGAAAACCCATCGGTGGACTATTGAGTTTCGTTAGTGCTTCATAGATGTTTCTAGCAACACCGCCGGCACATAATGTGAATTTTCCGTTGTGTATACGTCCATCGAACTGGAAGAAAGAAAAACAAACAAAATAATAGAAAATCGATCGATAACAATTCGTCTTAAAGTTGTTTTGATATAGGAACCGAATAATCGGAATAAATAACAGAAGAAATGTTCTGTGCTATCCTGGACCTGGGGGGGCGGTGCGTAGTGCAGTCTTTCGTGTGGTAATCTAGGAAATTGGTTGTCATGACGATTTTGCGGGAGAGGCATTACAATTCCACTACAGACAACTTGGTTGTTATAACTTTATTAGGTGGCTAATTGGAATTTTTATAAATTAACACATTTTATAAAACGATGATTGTGACAGTACAAATATCAGAAATGTCATCACGATGTGAATTGATTCAGGAATAAAAACAAAGTAGAGATATTGATCGTGATTTTTTAAAACTATAATGCAATATCAGTTTGTCTGTTTTATTGACAAGTTGTGGATCATTTCAATATGTTGGAAGATTGATATTATTTGTAACACTAGAATACCCTTGAGAATATTCAAATCAGTAGAGGGCGAATGTAAATATTTCCTCCCATTTTTTTTGTGTCACGAATGACGAGCGTATTTTTTTTAGTCGATGATGAAACACAACATTCCCAGCTTGCTATACAATTATTTACGTTATGAATACTGAACTGGCAATCAGAATCAGAAACACACTCCTTTCCTATTTATTTTTTTCACCAAAAGTACATTTACGTATGATTTATAACCATAGACCGGATTTCGGTGCGCTGACGTAACAGTCCGAACTATCTAACAGTTGAGCGATACCGGAATAGGCGGCAGTGAATTTACTAGGCGCTTAGTTGTTGCCAAATAACTTTAATCTTCAAAGGCTAACGAGTGAACTAATAATTGTCATTTAAAAGAAATCCCGCATTATAAATTTAAGCAGTTGGACAAAGATGCCAATAAAATACAAAAATGGCGATCGGGGATCAAAGTTATTTGGCGACGACTATATGTTAGTATGGATAGTATTTCAAGTCATGGTCATAAGCGCACCAAAATCCGGTCTCTGTTCATAACGTATAAATACCTTTGCACATAAGTGACATGAGACATTCCGCATGTCAAAACTGATATTCGTCATATGGTAATTGAGGTTTTGAATTAAACTTATCCTATCTAGAGATCAACTTTACCGTAATTTACATTGAAACTGACTAATACCATTATTAATACGACCCTATGTGTTGATTTATTTACACTTGTAAAGTAGTAGTAGATACACCATCAAAACGGATGTATAAATCATTCCAAAATGTAGGTGTAAATACAAAATTAATGTGATATACAGGGTGTACAACCAGAGGCGTATCAATGATAAATTACGCTAAAAACACGATGGAAATTTAAGTCTTTTCCATTTTTTTGTTTTGTTTTTAAAGTCATAAACGTAATGAAAACCATATTGATTCTTTGCAATGTTTTATTTCAAACGATTGATAGAATCTTTATATTTGGGCATAAGTTTAAGACAATACTTCAGTTTTCTTTTTAAAGCTGAATTTCTCTCTCAAATTTTTAGTTTAAAGCTATAACGGAGCAAAAGTGTTTGGAGAATTTTGCGCCTCTCAAAAATTTGCGCTATAAGCAGTAGCTTCTTGTGCTTATTGCTTGATACGCCACTGTAAACAACGCAACCATAGATCTAGTATATCTATAGATAGCGCTTTCGGAATAGTGAGACAACCATGAATAAGCAAACAAAATTTCTACCAATACTGATTTATTATTATGACTGATGAACATGAGCTTCAAAAACACATACAGTAGAACGGTAATCTCTATTTCAGATATTTTGACAGAGGTTTTAGAATTGACTTGTTATTTCTATTAATTTACGTAAAACCTTTAATTTTTTCGTATGTTGACTAAATGGTTAGCACGCTAGGTGCTGTAAGCGAAACTAGGGAAAGCGCTATCCATATGTATACTAGATCTATGTTGGTTATGTAAGATCGTAATTTGGTTCGACCGCTTGTTTTTCCATTCAAAAATGTCAAATATAGTAAGCATAAGCAACTCCATATATCAAAAGCATGGTCAATTGCAAGATGAAATAGTGTTGTAGATCCTGTAGTTTGGGAGCTTATTAAGTCAATAATTAATGTTCTGGAGCTATATACAGGGTGTGATCGAAATTCCTGACAATCTTCAAACCACGTTTAGAGCCTAAAAGATTAAGCCTATTTTTATAATATATTAGGTAGTCGGTAGGGTCTAGTTTTTGAGGAAAAAGGGGTTGAAAATGTTGCTAACATTTTTAGAGCCACTGAAGACGAGTAAAATAAATGGGTCAGCAAGACCTGCGTGTGTAGTTAAATGAATTTCCGAGATATTTTACTGACACCTACTTTATCGTCAAAAAAAAGTTTAATCAACAAACATAATGAATATCCCTCGGCCGATATCAATTAACATTGAATGTGGATGATTGCGGATTTATTTAATTGTCTTTTGGCTATTCACTTTAACATTTTTATCTATTTTTTTGTGACACCATACGAAATAATTAGTGGATTTAATGCCGGTCGGAAATGTCGAACAGTTGTTGACATGAATTTGGGAAGCTAAAATTTCGATTTGGGAACTGCCGAAACGTACAGCGCCCCTTTCTACGTAGGGTACTAGGGTACAGTTTTGTGTGGAACAGGGAAAAAAGGCATTTTGTACAATTTTTGTAGTGTTTTTGGTATTAGGTACTTCATTTTTATAGTTTTCAACCAATTGTGTTCAATACGTAAGTTAGTAAGACTTGCGTGGGTAGTTCAATGGAAAACCTAAATATGTTATATGACTCCACCTGCTTTCTTATCAACTCCCGATAACAACATTGCGGTAGGTTATTACCAGAGACCGGATTTTGGTGCGTTTATGACCGTGGCTTGAGGTACTATCCATACTAACATAGTAAGCGCCTAGTAAATTCACTGTATTCACTGCCGCCTAAACCGGCACCGCTCGTCTGTTAGATAGTTCGGACTGTGACGTCAGCGCACCAAAATCCGGTCTATGGTTATTATTACTTAACCAACGACCATCAAATAATGGTTCAAAATTTGTCCAGTTTTATTGTTAGTAAAATTTTTTTCTTCAGCCCTTCAAAATATGTTTATTGCATTCTATTTAACATAGGGATAGTGAGGTTTGAATAGTGTCGGTGATTTTGATTACACCCTGTATAAGATGGTGTGATTAATAATTAGTCGAGTCGACCTAGAATTTTAGTCATTCAAATTATTCCGATTTTCTAATAATTAGTATTGCATTTTTTGATTTTAAATAAACTACCATCGAAAACAATGTATCTTAAAGTTCGCTTATTTTTGTTGATTTTACACCGCACTGTAAATGTAAGTCTGTTTTATAATCCTTCTTTTATTTCATCCCTTATACACTTACCCTTCAACCTTAAATGTACTGGCTCGAATGATTCTATTAATGTTGAAACGAGAGTAAGTGTAGGCTATTCAACGTTGACACCTTTTATAGACTTCTTGATTATAACATTTAAGGCTTCTCTATTCAAGGGCTGGAAAGATGATTTTTTCTACCCTCTAGTTGACCGAATAAATTCGTGTTTTTTTTTGTTGTTCATGTATTGTGGTATCTATTGTGTAGTTAGAATCGATTTGTTTATACTGAAACTTGAAATGAAACATACGACGAAAACCCCCAATAATTGTCGTATTAATTCAATAAAATGATTTTTGTTAGTTTTCCATTGTTGACCCCTCCATTTAGGTTGGTGACCGTTTTAATTGGACATTCTGTTTGATGTTGTGAAGAGTCGGCATCCCTATTGAACGTTGGATATCCGACGATGACGACGTCGTCGTCGACGATAACAACAACAGCAACAACAACAACAACAATGACGGTAAAGAGTAGTGGGGATCGGGTCCAACCCTCTGGTGGCGGCGGCGGCGACGGCGCCTCGACGACTCCTAACGTCAGTTGTAAATTGTGCGGACGATGAACGCGCCGCGTACAAGTGGTGTGTCCGACAAATGCCGGTCCCGATGTCCGTTCTAAACATCATCACCACCACAACAAACTAACAACCACCCTTAGATACCAATCATCATCAAAATGATAATGGTATCGTGCGATAAGCATCAGGTGATTTTCATTATGAGTTGATGATGAAAAGGGGGCGTCGCGACGTTGATCAATCAAATTTATAAAGAGATATCATCGAAACTCAGGAACATGTGATTTTAACACAGATGGATCAACGAAAAAAGAAAAAAATATTAACAATTTTAAATAATTGTGCTACTGGATGCTTTAATTGCATGTTTTTCTAGTCTTTTTTAAAAAAAAAATCTTCAATAGAGTGTGTAGTTTTTGCTATTTTTTTCACAAACAGTATACAGAACTGATAAAGAGAGACGTCTGTTTTTCTTACCTACGAAATACTCGAGAGCACAAAAAGGTAAACCATTTTTTACTGTGTATGAGTGTGTGTTTTTTGGATTCGTATCTTTGAGGGGGTGTTGTCTGGCCAACAATTCAATCGTTAAAGTAGCATCCCAATCCCAAATTCTAGATAAGAGACGAAAATGAATTATTGCCAAAGATATTATAATTGGCTTTCTAAATTCGAAAGATGCAATAAATAATAGAAATACTAATCCGAATAGTGGTTCTACTAAAACTACAGATAGAAAGAGATCTTGGGGCAACTTTTAAAAAATTTATCACCACTATTCGAGTTTATTATACGAGAGATTACATTAGTTATTTATACGTTTCGAATTGCTTTCTCTCATTCAGCATCAGAGCAATTTTTCTTTTTTTCTTTTTGGTCGGCGATTATCAAATATGTTGATTAATATTACAATTTCTATGCGTTAGAAGAAAGATTTTCGAAATTTTCATCATTTTTAGATTGGGTTTTTGAAAAAACGTCAAGCCGACCGAATTACACAAACTGTACGTCGATATCTTGAAATAATTAATCGAATTTTCTATTATTTATCAATTAACGATAATGTTGTTTTGATTGATCCGTTTAGTTAGGTCAGTTCTTGTTGATTACCTGTAAAATAAGCGGTTTATTTCCATTTAATGATAACGAAAATGTCCCTTTCAAAATAGTTATTTATGAGCCTTTGCGAGGACGAGTGCGTGTTACAGGACGAGGCGTTAGCCGAGGCCTGCAAGCACGAGGACTCGCAAAAGCAGTTTCTGGCCGTGTGATATACAACATTTTTTGTGCCGACTGACGTAATTTTTTTAAAAATAAAATAAGGTTGTTATTTACTCAAAAATTAATATTGGGGATTTTTGTGAGTTGGTAACATTGACAAGTTCAATTTAAAATCAAGACATCTGTTGGCATGACGACAGGTTGTTGAATTTAATTCATTTGTCTTTTTT
>JAZBGW010000025.1:12048-52369 GCA_037464815.1 Mylabris variabilis
CATCTTCATCATCACCAACATCAGTTTATTGAGAGAAAGTCTTATTATTTTTCTTTTCATTATTAACTTTAATTGTGCGAATAAAAAACGTTTTCAAAAAGAAGATTTAATTTCAGATAGTTTTTCCATGAAGGAAAATTTGGAAAATTTTCTATGACTCATTTTGTATACAGAAAATAATCTTTGTTATTCAGTATTTAGCAGCATTATTTTATAAATAAAACACACAACTAGACAAATGGTTTTTTACTATTAGAAAATACACACGATGTTTGTGTAGGTGTAGGTGTTTTTTTTTTTTTGTATTGAAAAGATGCAGAAACACACATCAGAAATAACATTTAACAATCGGATTTAACGTAATTTTCGTTTCTATTTTATACCAAACTTTCTATAATAAGAATCGATTTCTCTATAATCCGTTTCGTTATAAACGAAATTGATTAGATTCGATTACAATTACAATTTAACTTATTTTGGAAGTTGTTTATTTTTTGTTTTTCAAAATTATCAAAATATGTAAATATTGTCCTAGAAAAAAGTTACTTTTATTAAAGCTTTCATTCATTTTTGATAACAATAAAAAAAGTACTTTCACTGCTTTTTTTATATTTGTCATTTCTTAAATTTCAATTTTTTTCCTTTTCTCTATTCCTTTTGTTTGTTTATTTGATACCTAAAATTAAAGTAACTGTATGACTTTCTTTGATAAAAAGCAATCAGTAAAATTGGAGGATGATGTGGTGAATCTTAAATAGAAATAGCGTAATTATTGTTAATAAATTCCAAATAAATCGACATTAATTGTTGACAATTACGAATCATAGATTTATACTATTTAAAAATAAGGTCAATATCCGACATTTAAAATTGTATATGAGGGGCAGACCATGAATAAATAAATTTCTCTTGAACTTGAACCAAACACAAATCTATGTTATTTTATTATAATAATGATGTATTGTAAATTTATTACAATTGAATTAGATGAAATGTACACCCACATATCCATGTATTGATAGATAAATAGATAGATAGAGGAAGGAGAAAGGAAAAAATCATTAATTTTAATCAAGTCTTATCAACATGAATAGTTGTATTGCATATATTTATGTCAAAAAAAATTTTTCTCTCATTTATTATGGCTCTGTTTTTGTTTTGGTTCGTGACAAGTAATTGCTATAGAACTTGTTTGGGAAGGTATAGAAAATGGCAACAATTTTTTATTTAAACATAGTTGCTAAAATAGCATTTATACACCTGTTCTAGGTCTAAACAAGCTCTCTTTTAAAAAATAACAATTCTTATCATTACCATTTCCGCTTTAGTTATTGTGGTTGTGTTTTAAAAATTAGTTCCAGAATGATTTCATCTGACCTATCTGTATGTATATTTGCATTTATAGTTTGATTTTAATTGATAATTGATAGGAAGTCGTTTTAATATTCAAACAATAATTAATAGAAGCATCAATTATTATTTTTTTCCATGTGTTTTAACAGGAAAAATAATCAAAAACTTAAAAAAAAAATCTTATAGATTTATGTGTGTTTATAGCAAATAAATATTGCAGGAGGGGATATCCCAAATGTATGCTCTGCTTGGGTTCTGGTTTCGTTTCCAATCCAACGGTAGTAGTTTTAGTATTATAAGTTGTAGTGTTTCTGTTTAGAATATAGTCGATACCATTTAAAATACGACAATATTAATTATTTGTTTGTTTAATTAATTAAATGACTCATTAATTTGGATTTTGATTTTATAATAGTGAAATAAATAATAGAATTATTTTCAAATAAAACCTCCAACAACAATAACAGGTATTTCTTTTTTTATTCTTCAACGGCTCTTTAAAAATCTTTACAGATTTTTCTACAATCTCGTTCATTTTTAATCAAATCTAAATAAGCTTATTTTAATTCGAATAATAAAGGATTTATGTGAGGAAATAGTAAAATTTGAAACATGTGTGTGTGCATACTTTCCAGTTGAAATTTCTAGTTATTAACGTGAAAGTGCACATACTGTACTATGTGTATTATACTATACATTATACAGTTTATTATTATCAAATGAATCTTTTTTTCGTCTAAATGTATATGAAAAGTAGGCCTGTTTGTATCGATTTCAATAAATCATGCACACACCTGGATGTGTTTTTGTATAATGCAATTTATTACTCACATCTTTATATTCGTGTTTCTACAATTAGAAAATTTTGAGAATCTGTTAAATATTTATACATTATTGTGAAGATATGGTCTATTAATTCTGTTTATCATCCATGTAAATTTTGTTAAAATAATACTATCAATCTAAAGTAAATACATGTATGTTACAGAAGAATTTGGTTTTTTGTATTTAAGATTTGCATTTAATTCGACTATCAATTAAAAAATAGTGAAAGGATCATTTTCGATCTCTTATCAATTCGACAATTTTTCCACAAAATTATTTTAATATTCAAGCAAACAAACAAACAAAAAAGACTTTCACTTTATTTTTCCTGTATTTGAATTTGATTGTATCCGTTTTCAAAAATATGATGCATTGGAGCTGAAATCCTCTATAAATGTTTTTCTTTTCTAAAAGTTTTTCACTTTTCTTAAAATTTCTGGTTATTTGCTTCAGTGTAGAATTAATTGAGAAAACAATGACAATCGACACAAATTTGATATTAATTCAAAATTATAATTTAACATGATTTATACTTTTATCTATTAGCATTTGATCGGGTTAACTATGATCCGTTATTGTAATATTGTTCGATTCTGTTTCAAAGTTAAGTGGACTATAAATTAGAATAGATTGTGTATAGATTATAGAAACCAATTGTTATAGTAGTAGTATAGTTTCAAAACAGATGGGTATAAAAATAATTCAATTTTACACCGACAATTATTTACATTTGACCTAAAATACAATACGGAAAAAGATATGACTAATATCCTCATTTGTGTATGTATATTGTTATTATTGATCTTTTGCCAATAGATTTGATATTGTTTCCACATCTTTCTCGTTTTGTTGCTCCTCTCCTCAATTTAAATTAAATTACAATTATGGATTTCAATTACTAGACCTCAGTCAGATTCAATTTATTATTGCCTGTTGTGGATTTTCTATAATAACAACAATATCATGTACAACATTAATTTGATTTTGTAACAATCTGTATAATAATCAAGAACAACAACAAAAGAAAGTGTAATTAATCGATAGTTTAATTTAAAAAAATTAATCATTATTTTTATTGGCAATCACTTAAATTAAAGCATGAGTTGAAAAGATTAAATTTATACAATCATAAATACAGTTCACGGTGAAATTTTTTTTTTTTTGGTGTCAACTTTATTGTAAAGCCATAGAAGAGTCGTTTTAGTTGTGTGGTATGATACCTTTCAGAAATTTCTAATTTCATCGAACAGACAACAAAACCCTAACGAAATGTTTGTTATCTGATCTATTTAAACCTCTTAACTATGTAAGGATGGGTGAATCGATAGATAAATAGATATATAGACAAAGGAAATAAAGGGGTTGCTTATACGAATTTATAGATTTTTTTTAATTGAATTTACCGGGCACAAAAAATAAATAAAACTGTTAAAAATTATACCTGTATTGAGAGAAAATAACTGTAAAGTATTCGTGAAGGGGAACAAGAATAGAAAAATGGATTTTATGCACAAGTGAAGCAGAAACACAAATGATCGTTACAATTGTTTTAAACGTTTTTATTTTATATATTTTTTTCGTGTTCGTTTAGAGAATTATAAACAAGACCAATACAGAAAAAAATGGCAAATAATTGGAAAAAATTTCGTTGATATATAAAATACATATGTATATGCATAGATATAAATTTGTTTTCCACCAACTTACAAATAGTAAAGATTCCGTTTTATTACTAAACCATTCTGTTAAGTATTAATAAATTGAAAATATTGGATTTTTGCCAATGTGTCTTTGAAATATAATTTATTGTACTGCATGTATGTAATGTAAGTGTACTTATTTTAGAAATAACATATTGAATATCTTGAATTATTGTATTAAAGATCAATTTTTCTTGCTTGTGTCCAAACTATAGTATACTTTAATCTTTGTTTATATTAAATAATTTCAAAACAAAAACAAATTTATTGTAATAAAGAGAGAGAGAGAGATAAAAAGCAATAATAATAACAACACATCCTATTATATTGGAGGTAGGTAATTGGTATAACCAATGTAGGACATAAGATTATAATGTAATATTTTGTACGTGACTTCAATACAACTTGTTATTATTATTATTTTCTTTTTTCGTTCTAACATTGTTTGAGTAATAAAAGAAAAATTAATATTTTTTCAAACAACTTATCTATGAATTATTATAAATAATAAAGCAATATTACAACTATACGATGAATAATTTGTTTAATTTAACTTAACAACATTGAATTGTTTCATTGTTGTTAGTTAAATTTAACTATGTAAATATAGAAAATCAATATTAAATATAGAAAGTTAATAATGTCATGCAAATAAAATGCATTTATTCATTTTGCTTATTGCCTCCTTTCCGTTAGCCTAGTTTTTGTCATATTTTTCTATATTAATCGCCAAACACATTTAAATCTTTTAACTGAATCTCATCATCATTAAAAATAAATAATAATAGAAATAAAATTTTGAAAATTAATCTAATACTGTTTTATATTATAGAATAATTTCCATTTGATTATATGATTCTCTTGTCTCATTTTACAGAATTATTTAGTTGTGGTAAATTAATTAGAGTGTATAAATGAGAATTTTTCAAATTATATTTTAATAAATTATAGATGATTTGTGGTTAGTTTTTGTTACTTATTTTAAACTATTTCAACTATACAGAATGTCCACCAGTTGCTGGTGGTATCATCTAAACTACGTCAAATGCTATATTTCAAATAATAGCACTAAAAATTAAGTTAAGCCTACACTATTATTAAGATTAGAAAATATATAATAGGAGACTTCCTTTAAAAAAATGATTCTTTTATATGTAAACAAAATTTACTTTGCAAGAGAGAGAAAAATGGAAAGGTGATGAATTGTGCGTAATATACTCGTATTAATTAATGGTAAAATTTGGGTGTTCCTTTATGGTAAACGACAGAAACTTCTTTCACTTTTCTTTAATAAACGCTTAAGGGCACAATACCAATCTAAGAATGGTCCGTATAATTTGTCCAATAATGACTTTTATTACTAATCAAAATTGGAGAAATTTCTAATTTTGATAGGAAATTAGTTTTTCTTTGTACTATAGCGATAAACTTACGCCATTTATAACGAATAAGAACTGCACGAACTTCATTAAAGGTCTTGATGGCATTTTCGTTGCTCGTAAGCAATAAATAGCATTACTTTACTGTATTATCGATAAGAACAAGCACACAAAGAGGAGTAAATAAATAATTCGCATTTATTGATTACTAGTCACTAAATTATCTTAATTTTAAAAAACAGTAATTCTTTTTTCTGTTTTTAATTTCAAAATTACAATATGAAAGTTATTTATAATGTTCAAAAGATTATTTATTCGTTTCTAGTTAAAATCGAGATATACAAGAGCCAATAAAAAGTGGGAGTGTCTGTCGAGGATTATTCTTATTTAAAACCATCAAGGTGTTTTAAAATAATTATTTTCATTTTATATGTGTATTCATTATTATTGATGTTGTAATTATAATTTGGAGAGAAATTCATTTTCTGTTTGTATTTCTGATTGCAGGAAGTATACCGACGAACGCAGGAAACGCAAGTTAAGCACACGTTTCCGGTAAGTAATTATCGATTAGTGATAATTCAATTAATACGGAATGAATTCGGATTATTTTACTTTTACTCCTCTTATCTATCAAGTTTAATTGTTGTCGTTATTTATTATTATTATTATCTAAAAGGTTTAGATGTTAAATATGAGTTGTTTTATTAATAATAAAACACATTGGTCTAATTAATTTTATATTTCGTTATTGTGGGTTAACGCTGATCACCGTTAAAGTTATCTGTGTCATGACCAGCAGCCGTTGTATTTTTTTTATTATTATTTTTTTTTTGAAGAAATAACGCCACACACGAAAACAAGGCCGCTATTGTTGAATGGAACCAATACAGTTCCCTCCGAAATGCTTTTATTTGCCGGGGAGTAAAAAAGGGTCACTGAGTAGAAATAATTATTCATACAAAATTTACAACAATTTATTGATTTGTTTTTATTTATTTGTTTAGAATTATACAACCGGGATAGTACCGGTACCAGTAGGAAGTCGTGGTCCAAGAAGTCTTTATATCAAACGGAATGGTGATAGTTTCGGTTTTACACTGCGTCATTTTATCGTTTATCCTCCAGATTCGGTAACGGTAAGTAATTCTATTCATTTTGTTATATATTCAGAAAAAAAATGCGTGCATATGTTAGGAAAGTGATGGACGACATGCTGCCGTTGGTGCATTATCAACTCCTATGGATACAATTTTTGTTATTCATGTAAAAGATGGTACTCCAGCAAAACAGGCAGGCCTACAATGTGGTGATCGTATAGTTGGTGTTAATCGTATACCAGTAACTGATAAAACCTACCAACAAGTTGTGCAATTAATACAAAATAGTCCAGATTATCTTAATTTATTTGTTGTTCCTAGTGAAGAGGATATTCTTCAACGTGTATGTTTCATTATTATTATTACTAGTTAGGGTTATTCACGCCCGATCAAAAGTTCTTATGGCAACTCCCATTATTTGGCGAGCGATTTGAAAAATATTTCAAGAATTGATAGGGTAATCCCTATTTTCAGAT
Source organism: Mylabris variabilis (assembly GCA_037464815.1). Taxonomy (NCBI): domain Eukaryota; kingdom Metazoa; phylum Arthropoda; class Insecta; order Coleoptera; family Meloidae; genus Mylabris; species Mylabris variabilis. Next base: position 18,882 of record JAZBGW010000025.1, read on the forward strand.
CATTTTAGCAAAATTAGCACATCGTTTTTAACGATGTCGCGATTTTCAAAAGCGAGTTAAACACACAAAACGACTAGTCGTAAGAATGACTCGAGGACTCTCCCAACATTGATTTTTTTCTTAATTTTATTCTGGTATAGGTAGGAATGTTTCTCATTTTTTTCGACAATACAATGGAGAAAAACGGAAAAAATCCATGTTTTTAAGGTCTCCGAGTCATTCTTGCTCGTTTTTGAAAAGTGCGACCCTGTCCAAAACGAGCGTTTTTTGACCTACTTCCAATTGAGCTACGAGGTTCTAATTTTAGTAAAACGATCTCCAGGTAGCTCGCTAAAGATCCTTAATTTTTTTTTAATTGTTCGTCAAATAATAGGAGATGCCATAAGAACTTTTCGTTTGACGTGAACAACTCTATAGTTATTTTTATTAATTTATTTCTTAAAAATATAGTATTTTGCTGAAACTGCTTATAATCCTGCAAGTAATCAACGCCAATCTACTGATTTAATGAATGATCGTCAAAGATTTCTTGGACATACATTTAATCAATTACCTGGTGCATTTCGTGTTGATGCTGCCTCATGGAAATCATTACAAAATTCATATAGTTATGATTATAATCAATTGATTGGATATGATCAACGTGGTCATAGAAATAGTGAGAATTTGATACAAAAAGACGATAATAAAATTAGAAAAATACAGCAACAACAACAACAACAAGAAATTTATTATGAAATACAACCCAATGAGTATAATCGTAGAACGAATCCGAGGGCTCAACCTCAAGTGCCCTTATATAAAAGAATGGGTGGTCGTAGAGCTAGTGATGTTTGTACATTATCAGATCGCGAATCATATTATGAATCACCGGATTTATCTTTAACAAATATTGATTATGAAATTGATCGCAATAGTAACATTAATAATAATAATAGTAACAATAATAATAATATTAATAATAACAGTAATATTAATAATAACAATATAAACATGAAAACAATGTATAAATCGAATTATTTAACACATCCGCCACAGAATAATGATTTACGTACTACTACCACCACTACTACAACAACTGCTAATATTACATATCCAAATGTGGCCGGTTGTCGTTTAAGTTTAGATGCCAGTCGTCGGGAATCAGCATCATCATTAAATTCATCATCATTAGTTGAAAGCAGTCAAGATAGTTTAACATCATATGAATCAACATCAACATTAACAGGACATGAAACAGATGATTCTATTATGTCGAGATTTCGTAAAAGTTTCCAACAAAAAGAAGAATTTTTACGTACACCAATCAGTACAACAAATAGTTGTACATTAATACCTCGTGAATTTTATAGTCAAGCGAAGAAATTTGATCGAAATGTTTGGCCACCAACTGAACAACAACAACAACAAATTCGTCAAGAATCACCAACAAGAAATCAACAGCAATCGAAACCGACACATCAACATTTCCAAAGAATCAAAAATGATATTGATAATGAACGTTATGATATTGTTCCTATACAACAATCAAATTACAATTCAATTCTTGAACAAGAGAGAAATGCAAAGTCACCACCAATCGAAATTGAAGTATCATCATCAGCACCGCCCAGTTTAAATACATTTGTTGAAGACAAACAGTAAATATATTCAATCCTCTACCTATACATATAAAAAAAAATACATTGATTTGTTTTATTATTTATAGATCATATCCGCAACATTTACAGATGGTTATTAAACGAGCACGACAATTCGAAAGTGGTAAACCATTACCAGAAGATGATCCATTGTTAAGTAATCGAACCAGTTTCTATCGTAGTGAATTAGCTAGATTAAGTTCGAAAAAAGTTGTACCGAATGTTTGTGAACGTGCACAAGAATATGAGATACGTTCAAGTGATTCAAAAAAAGATATACCAACAATAACAACAACCATTATTAATAAACGGCCACCACCACTACCACCACAACGGGATAGTAGATCCTTGGAAAGTTCCGGTAATTCTGCAATTTTTTTCTTTTATTCAATTTATATTGAAATTATGTAGATTTGTACTTGTAAAAGACGAAATATTTTTCTGTAAAAGGAAGCAGCATTAAGCAACAACAACAACAACAACAACCGTTGTTTGAAAATAGCAAAAAATCACTTTCTGGAAATGTATTAATTTCCACTGGAAGTAAATATCTGCATTGTCCACCACCATCTGAATATGACAAATCCTCCACAGGTCAGGAAATAGGTGTTGGAGTATTTCTGTGTGTACTAATGATGTTTTGAAATACAAATTAACATCCACTTTGTTTATTTATTATTATTAGAATTATATTTGTTAACATATTGTAATTGTAAATGTATTTTTTAACATAAGCTTCATTTTTAAATCAATTATAATTGTATTAATTAGTGAAAAATAATAATTTACAGATATTTCATCGAAAAGGGCGCCAGAGATACGCGCCCGTTCCAATTCGACTGAAGAATCATCGTGGTTAGCTGCTGTACAAAATCATGAAGATAAGAATCAAACAACAAATAAAAAAGTTAGCAGACAGAATGCTATCAGTGATGATGATAAACACATTAAAGAAAAAGGTAATTTATCAATTAATAAAATAGCATTCTTATCCATTTTTTGTTTCTTCTATTTTTCCAACAACAACAGTCAAAATTGATGATAATAATCCGGTTGTGGTGAAGCGAAGACCTAAAAATTCTAAATTAGGTAAATACATATAATTGAATTATTTTAATTAATGATTAATTTATAAGATTATCTCTATTTAATAGCTGATGATGAACGTACAGTACGTCGTGAATCTTATCTAAAAGCAACAGAAGGTGGTCGAATGTATTTTGATAGTGATTTAAGTGATGTTGATGCCTCCTCACAAACTTTACGAAGGTAATTTAATTAATTATAAAATTTGTTCAAATATATTCTTTTATGATATAAAATGGGAAATAGCTTGAATTTACGGATAACTCACTTCTCCTATCATTTTCTATTATCATAATTATTATTATTATTATTAAATAGTGCACACCGCCGTTGGCGACCTCCTTTATTTCCTGGTGATATTCAACAACTTTGTAAATTATTTGAAGATGCTGCCGCTTCTTTAGGGTGAGAGTGCTAGTTTTACAAAATGCTTCTTGCTTTCAATTCTAACAAATTAAATAACAACAAAAAATTGGTTGTGCTTATCTCTCTATTTTATTATAATTTAATGTTTTCCGCTAATTATCGTTGCTTTTATTTTTGTTAAAAAAGTTTTCTATTATATGAACATTGTAACCATATGGTGTAATAACGAAACTTTACGGTTCCTTTATTGTTATAAATTGAAATATGTCGACATTTGTTTAGAAGGAAAATATGTGATGGTTCGATGATTGTTATATAGAGAGAAATCGAGAAATGTATATAAGGGAAAGTTTATATTAATTGTTTTATTTTAAATAAAAACTACTAATGCTAATTAAAACCGAAAATATTATCAGTTATCATAATTAATACGTTAATTTTTCTCTTTCTCTAATTATTGTTTCAGTGGGAGTATTAGTGGAAATAGTAGTAGCAGTGTATCTTTAGATCGTGATAAGACAATCATTGAAAAAGATACGAATCATGTGATAAGAGAAGGCTCATTACATTGTAAAATTACAGAAATCGATGGCAAGGTAATTAATTGAATTTTAATTTAAAAAAAAACAAAATTTAATTGTTTTATTTGTTGTTAGCGGTTTGGTGATCGTTCTTGGAAACAAATATGGGCTATATTACGTGGTCCGAAATTATTCCTTAATAGACACCATCAAGTAAGTTTACTTTTCTCTTTTTTTTTGAATAATAGATTGATTAATAATTGTTTAAATATTTTTATTGCGTTGTTATTGTTGTTGTGTAAAAAAGGTCATCCGTCCTAATTAATAATTTTGAAATCGTTTTGTTTAGTTTAGATTTTTATTCACGTCTTAACATGTGTGAAATTATATTGGTAGATACAGGAAGTCATTGTTTCAGATACGGTCATCTATTTCCGTTCTTTGAAGGATTGTTTATGTCTTTTGTATATTAATACGTTTTCATAACATTCAACTAAACCATTCTAAATTTGTTTCTACAAATGTTAAAAGCTTTTATTAAAAAGAAATAAGTAAACTGAAAGTGGTGTGTTTGATAACAGATGATGATAATTGTGGTGTTCAACGGGGCGTATCTTGTTAAAATTATGTAGTAGTAGTAGTAATGCAACTACGACTCTTCAGTACTTTAAAGAAACTTAAATGAAACACATCCATCTAGTTATTCGCAAGTGGTTCGCGTGTAAAGTTGGTGGAAGCGCGTTGATTATCAACTTGGTGTTGTCGTTGTTGTCTTAATAACAAGACAACAAGCCTCTTCACTTACCACCTACCTATCTATCTATATAGAAAGTGTATATGTGTGTGTGTGTGTGTGTTTGTGTGTTCATTAAAAGTGTATATAGTATACTTGAAAATCCCGTTTGACTTGTTATAATTCTTTTTTAAGTGGTTATATTTAGAAACATCCCTGTTTTGTAAACAACTTAAAACTATATTGTTGTTATGATATAGTAGTAACGGATTAAAAAATTTGATTTGTGATAAGTTGGGAAGATAAAATTAGAAAAATATGTATAAAGAGAATGGTTTATCTGATAGAAATAAATCTGGGACTGTATCGTGTATTCCATTACATATCAATATGAATTTTTCAACATATCATTTATTCCCTAGAAAATTACGACGATGGGGTTCAACTGGATCATGGGTTGGTGTTTTTTTTTCATATTGATTTTATTTGTATTTTTTGTACAAGTATGTGTGTGTGTATGTGTCTGTATGAATTAATAATAGTTGTTTCTAATATAAACAAAATTCAATTTCTTTATTTGGTACATACATGTCATGATCAATTACTTGCTTCTGCCATGTGAGACAAGTTGGTACATAAATTTTTACTAACTTGGTAGTATAAATTGTTGCGAAAATCAATGTATTACTAAATCTTGTTGTAGTCAAGGTCTTCTTGGTATGTCGTGGAATTTACACATCGTATTCAAAAAAAAAGAAGAAAACGAACAGAAAAAAATGTATAACAAATCTTTTTTGGATTGTTTATTTTATTCGCCCCTTTTTAGAATACAATAATGATCGCGTTTAATTTTTTTTATATGTATTTATTTAGACACCAGTTGGTAATAGTTCCGCTGATGCAGTTGAGCAAAATTTATCAAATGGTATCGATATGAGAGCAAGTGTTGTACGTGTGGCTGAAGATTATACAAAACGCAAGAATGTTTTACGTGTATCATCAGTTAAACCATGCCGTTCAGAAATTCTATTACAAGCCGATAATCCAGAAGAATTAGCTGAATGGGTGAAATCATTACAAGAACAAATGGCAACAACTACTGAATTTGAATCGAAATTGGTATTTAATTTAATTTATTATTTTTAATAACTATTATTAATTAATTAATAATTTTAATAGGATTCATCAAGTGGGAATAAACAGCAGGCTGTACCACAACAAGTTCCAGCATTGACAACAATCGAGGTCCAAGGTAGTCGTGCATCACCGCAATTTATGAAATCATCAAAATCATCATCAAATAGAAATCGTTCACCAACAGGTCAATCACCTGTTAGTAAAACAAGAAAACCATCGCAAATTATCAATAATAACAACAATAACAATAATATTAATAATATTATTAATGAACCAACAACTAGTCCAAAATCAAAGACATGGCGTGGTCGTGTAGCGAAACAATTTCGTAAAATGCAAGGTGCTAGTTCACCAAGTTCCCCAACAACACCAGAAGGTTCAACATTTGGTATACCATTAGAACATTGTATTGCATCAACAACAAATCCATATATACCAAGATTCGTTCAAGTTTGTACAGATATTGTTGATGAACGTGGTTTAAATACAGTTGGTATATATCGTGTACCTGGTAATAATGCATCAATAACAGCTTTAACAGAGGAGATAAATCGTAATTATGAATTTGTACCAATTGATGATCCAAAATGGAATGATTTACATGTTGTTAGTAGTTTATTGAAATCGTATTTTCGTAAAATGCCCGATTCATTAGTAACAAATTATTTATATCCGAGTTTTATTAAAGCTGATAAAATCGAAGATGGTGAAGTACGTATGAAGGAATTGAAACGTTTAATTAAGAAATTGCCACCACATAATTACCATACATTAAAACATATAATTTTACATTTGAAACGTGTCGTTGAACATTCCGATGTTAATAAAATGGAAGCAAAGAATTTGGCTATTGTTTTCGGACCGACAATTGTACGACCTGAAGAGGACAATATGGAAACAATGGTTAATAATATGACGCATCAATGTAAAATTGTTGAAACACTTTTGACTTTCGTAAGAGAATTACATTAATTTAAATTATTTATAAATGTTGTATTATTTATATATAATTAGGCTGATTGGTTCTTTTCGGATGATGATTCATTGAATTTATCATCACTTCCTGTTACAATATCATCGGATACACACGAAGAATCGGAGTCAGTGAATAATCAAGCTTTGTTATTGGATAATATTAGCAAATATGAAGGTAAATTTCTATTTAATTAATTTCGAAATGTTTTAGATAACGTGTTTTGGACTTTGATTGCCTTTATTTGTATATTATTTACACTAAATGTTCAACTGATTGATATCTTCAGTCGTCTTCAGATGTATAACTGACAAATTCGTGTGCTACATGTGTATTTACACAAAACCCGTACATTATTCAGGTGGTCTTATGCTTAAGATACATTTATTTAAAATAGGTTTTCATATGTTTTTGATATCTATTGATGGTTTGCTGATACAGTCTTTGTGCTGAAATATAAATGCGGTTTCTTTAAGCTTCCGCTTCCTACAGTGTTGTTCCCGATTCTTGATTCTGACCATCGCATTCGGTGTCCCTCATTCCAGAACAGTGTTTCTGCGGTGCTCCTTTATCCTGACTTCCATCGGCCTCTTACTTTCACCAATGTCAATGTCACATGTACAGGGTGTTTGATATTCACAGTTCTTCAAGTTTTCGGGCTTGGCCTTCATTAGTAGACTTCTCAGCGAATTGTTGGATGTGAAAACAGTCCTGACGTTGTAACGTTATCCTATTCTTCGTGTTTTCTCTGACACACCTCATATGGAATGTAGATGACCGGTTGATCCATTCTTTGTTTTTCCGTCCTCCTCCTGTGCTGTTCCACCATTCTGTCCACTAGTTTTTCTGGATATCTGTTTCTCGAGAGATCAGATTTAATCTTGCCAATTTCTTATTCCAGTAACTCTTCTGAGCTCCATACCAATAATGCTCTGTCCACCAGTGTTCTCACAATTCCTTGTTTGGTGGTCGTACAGTGATTTGACATATTATCCTGTATGTGTAGGCTTTTGGTGTACTATTGTTTCAATTCGTCCAAAAGGGGTAATTGTTCTTTTTTTTTTCCATTGTGAATTTAATTGTCAGTTTGATGTTGTTGATGTAGCGAAGGAACTCGTGTAGTTCCTTCCCAAATGATAAACGTATCGCCAACATATTTTAATCAGATTTTGGGTTTTGTTGATGCCTTCTCGATTGCTTCCTTCAAGAACCATACCATATATATGTTGGCGACTATTGGTGATAAAGGTGATCCCACTGGTAATGTAAATAATATACTAATAAAGGCAATGAAAGTCCAAAACGTGTTGTCTCATAACACGTTGTCTACAACATTTAGGCAAACTCCGAAATGTTTATTTTCAATAAAGAATTTTTATTTTATAGCTTTAAAGGATAAGGAGAAGAATGGTGCATTGTTTTCTTCAATAATTTCAGCAGCTCAGCGTAAAGTCAAAAGGAAACCGGCAAAGACAAATTGCGATAATAAAGACGATTCTAATGGACCAATAGCAACAACAACAACAACGACTACAACAACAATAACAACATCATCTACACACAATAGTAATTCACATTGTCCAATTAATGTTCTCAATGAGGTTCTATATTAGGTTTTAATAATATTAATATGTTCATTAATTATTTATTATTTTGTAATTTTAGAGAAGTCAAGATGATAGTGCAATACCGACAACTGTAACTGATATAGAAAAACAAAATCGTATCTCTAACAATAATAACGATAATAATAATCAGAAACAACCATGGTTCAATTATTCAACAGATCAAGAAGAATTCCATCGACGTATCGAGAATTTCAAACAAGAAACAAACGCAATGTTACGAATGTCACGTATATTAGAAATCTCAGTTCCTACAACATCTAAAACAACAAATAATAATTTAAGTAGTTCAACATCAAATGTAAATCAACAGACACGTTTCAATAATGATACAACACAACTATTGAAAACAAATAGTGCATCAAATGTATTAGGACATACAATAATAACAACAACAGATAATTCGATAAATCCTTGCCAGGTGCAATATAATAATAAAAAATCTAGTGATAAAAATAGTGAACAATTATTAAGTAGTGATGATAATAGTGAAAACAAAAAGAATTCATTAACAACGACAACGATGAGAAAAGGTAATTCGATTGAAAATCTTAGTACGATCAATAGTACTGGAACGATGAAGAAACTTAAATATGAAAATGAGGTAGTAGTGTTTTAAATAATGTTTAAATAAATGATAGATTTATTTCGTGTTTTTTTTTTGGTATAAAATAGGAGAGTACATCACAGAAGACTAGTTCGTTGGATTCCTTGAATAAAATTAGTACAATTGATGATGGTATGTATTGTTGATTATTTTTTATTTCTTCAGGGTATTGTGTAGTGTCGAGTTTCAATTCGCGCTCACAATCAACTAAAATATTTTTCCAGGGGAAAACAAGAATGCAATTTCTTTCCAAGAGTGTTATTAAATAAAGTAATAATGTCTCTTACATGTTTTTATAATTTGGTTGCCAATTGGTGTGGGGACGGGCAGTTATTCGCATGTCGGAGCGGGGTCAGATAACTTGAGAACGATTTAAGATACAATAATGGCATAAACTGTATTCGATTCGAAACTTGAAATTACATGGGGGGAAAGAATTTTTTTTGAAACACTGCCATGTTATTTATTTCAAAGTTTTCTATTTTTTCAATTTTCTAAAAAGACAATTTTTCAAAAAAATTTGTCTTGTCCCCCCATGTAATTTGAAACTTGGAATCAAATACAGTTTACCCCATCATCGTATCTTAAGCCGTTCTCAAGTTATGTGACCGCGGTCTGGTATGAAAATAATTGCCCGCCCCCGCACCGATCGACAAGCAATTTATAATAAGATGTAAAAGACATCATTACTTCATCAGTTAACACTCTGACAAAGAAACTGCAGCCTTGTTTTCCCCTGAAAAAAGTATATAAGTTGATAGTGTGCGCGAATTGAAACTCGACACTACATAATACCCTTAAACATTTGTTCTTTCTTTCTTGTTTTTGTATATTATTAAAATTAGTATGAGGTTAGTTTCAAAACTACTTTTCTAATATATATAATAGGAACAAGAGTTTGGCGGTCAGTTAGACCAATATCTACCGAACCGCCACAACGACCTCCCCGTAAACGCCATTTATACAACAATCGTCCCTAATACAGAGGTAGAATGCTATTATGAGCGCTTTGTCATTGCAAACAAAACAAACAAGCTTAATACGATAATAACCCCTGATGCACAATCTTTGATTTTACTGACTATTATTACATATTTGATTTTAATTGATTTTTAATATAATTAATTAAAAACAAATAAAAATTAATTCTCTAGAATATTGTATTATTTTAATTTTTATAGGAATCGATTTAGTGGCATCATTAACGAAATTATACGACGAAAAGAAAGAGAAACATTTACAAAGTAGTAGTGGTGGTTTATTGGCAATTCATGATATTTTACCATATGCAGACGAATCACCAGATAAACAAATTAATGATATAACAATACCATCTTCAATTGATAAAGAAAATATACCAGAATTGAGTTATTTATATAGGAATCCAAGTTTACATAAAAGTAATTTTAATACGAAAGAAATGAAAGATGATTTAGAGAAAGATGAGGATTCAACAATGACTCTACATAATGTACCTGATAATACAAGGCAGCAACAACACGTATCAACTCACAATAAATTAACATTAGTTTGTAATAATAAAATTGTATCAAATTCTAAATTGAAACGTTCAGAATCATTGAATAAACCGGAAACTAATAATAATAACAATAATGTAAAAGTTAAACGTTCAGAAAGTTTAAATAAAACTGGTGATCGTTTATTGAAACGTTCCGATAGTTTAACGAAGAATGAAAAAACTGAAAATAATTTAAATAAACGCCGTGAATTAATAACAACACGTCGTATTAAAGATTTAAGTAAATTGAAACGTAAAAATGGTATGCCGGATCGTTCAATAAAACGTCGACATACAGTCGGTGGTACAAAAGATCCAGATAAAGTAACATGGTTAGATAATAATTATTATCAACATGAAGACGATTCGAATTCAACAAATAAAGAAAATAATAATAATGAACGTAATAATTTACGTACAAGTTCACCGGATTTAAGTTCAACAAGACGTGATCGTTTATATTTAGAAATTTTAACTAATGAAAATATGGTAATGGCATTACGACAACATCTAATTGGTGCTAGTAGAAGGCCACAAAGTTTTCCTGAATCAACAACAATATACAAAGTACCACTTGAATCTCATGTTTGAGTTGTGCCTTGAAAACGTGTATCGTTCTCTGATTTTTATTTCTTCTTTTTTTTTGTTTGAAAATATTGTGCAATTTTTATCAGTCAATCGCGCATTTATATTTTTATTTTGATTACGGTTTTGAAAAATTTTGTATAATAGTACCATTTACTTTTCTCTCTATGCCTTTTTGCTTCTTTAAATGTTTATGTGATTGTTCTTAAAGTAAAATGAGCAAACAATGAAGCAATTACATTTGTGATATAGTACAATTAGTAGTGATTTGGGCTTGTAAATATTAAAAATTAGGAAAGTTTATTTTATTCATTTCTTTTTTTTCACGTGTTGATTGAATTATTTATCGCTTTTTTTGTTTTATTTTTCTTATTTGATATTTAAAGAATTTATTCTATTTACTACAGTATTATTAAACAATACTGTGCCAAAAATAATACGATTTTCCAATTGTATAAAGACTATATTTGCTTGTGAGTTGATCTATCTATAAATCAATCAATCAATCAATCAAAAGTCAATCCCATATTCTAAGCTAATCCTAATCTTGCCTGTTATTGTTTTTTTTTTCTTTTTAGATAGTTTTTAAGTACAAAAAGATGTATGTTGTTGTAACTTGTCGAAAACTTGTAAATATATTTTCAAATTATGCTATATTATTTGTCTTTCATCCGGTCTGTTATCATTTAACACTACTGATAACACTACGATTATAGTTGAAATTACTAGTTGTATATTTATGATAAGAACATAGCCGGTATTTTCCTCTCTATAATTGTATATAATATAGTCGGGGAGAGATTTTCAATGTTTTTCTCTATCTCTCGATTAAAAGTCCCTTGAAATAATCGATTTTCAACCTACATAAAACGCCTCCTTCACATATACGTATACACATAAATAGAAAGAGATTAAACGGCGTCGCGACGCATAGCGCCGGCGTTCTCTCACCGTTCATCGTTTCTCCAACCAACCAACCATCATCAACATCACAATTGGTCGCTGAAGAGACGAATATAGGTCTTTTCGACTAGCATTAAATAACAAAATCAATTATTGGAAAAATTGATAAAATCGTAGTGTTTGGAAAGATTTCAACAGTGTTGTGTTAAATTATTTGAAACGATGCAGTGAACGATCTTCTTACGTCCATTCCAGGTAAGATTCTGATTGGAAAACTTATTTCATCCATATGCTCTCTAAGGGTCAATATCAACACCCACCTGTTTCATATTGTTGTGACCCTTGAGAAAATCACCACGATTAATTTTTTAATTCTTGTCTTGTACTATTTTGGTTTGATTTATTATTATTAAGATTGTTAATTATTTTGAGAATTCTATAATTGATGATGATGGTATAATTTTTTTTGCAGGCCATGCCGTGGCCGGACGACACACCATTACGGATCGTTCTTTTGCTACTCATATTAAGTCTTGTAGGTCCGTTGGGAATTTCAGCAGAGGGCAATGTTGGTAAGTTATTATTTGTTTGAAAATTGCCCCATTTCTCGATCAAAACTCGATTAAATATTCCGCTTACGTTTCGGGCATTTCGACCCAAATACGTGCTGCGGTTGTAATATAACGACGACATTATCGGATATTTTTTTGTTGTAAATAAAATTCACATCATATGTATTGTACGGCGGTCGATATATTGATTTTTGACTTGTCGTCTACACATTATCGTTATTGTTTGAATTAGTAAAGTTTTCATTAAAAATTAAATTGAAATTTCTTACAATTTTTCTCCTCGTTTAGTCTTAGTTCATAAATAAATATACCACCCACGCAGATAGGGCCCTAATATACGTTTATTATCGGCCCACGCAATCACTGTAGTGACGTCAAAACTTTACAAGACTACCACTGACTCTCGCACAGTTGAAATGATCAATGAAATCCATTCGGTCCATTCATGATAATCTAAAGGGTAGAAATTTCAAATTTTAGGTTGTCTATTTAGCGACCGTCTATGTTTAGATGATGAATGGTGTTTCGATGGTAAGTTTAAATAAAATTTTGAAAAATGAGAAATACCTATTGAAATCTGTATAGATTACATATTCGGCCGGTGTTTACCAACAAATGATAACAACGACGAAGATGACCTTTACAGATACAATTTGGATAGAACCGAATTGCATCAAATCAGACACGAATTACGTCGACTGTTCGCATTAGGCTACCGTTGGAGTCATGCTTACACCCAATGCCGTCTACAGGCAATTCTTTATGCTTACAGACACGAGTATAATTTGATTTCTTCTGTATGTTACCAATAAAAAAAAATGATTTTTGTATTTTTAGTATATCACTGGAGAATAATGCTTGTTCTCATCTAGTCGATCAAGATTTAGAAGGTGCTTTAAGGGCTTTAGAAACCCAATATCCAGTTGATCCTAAGGAGGTTGCGATTATAAAATATACACCTAGTGTTGAAAATCCACATGCACGGTACGCTGATGAAATTTATTATCCACCAGTTAATGAAGATGCTGAACGGGATGCTTTACGCGAACAAATTCTACCATCAAATGCTGTCGATAGTATAGAATTTATAAATTTTTCAATAGAAATCAATTGATTGACAAAATTAATTTTTAGTTATGGATATGGAAGATCCTTACGCACAATATGAAGTTGTTAAACGTACATGGATACCACAAATGCACCGTAGATCATTACCACCAACCACTACTCAATATTCACCAAATATTGGTGATAATTTAGAATTTTTACCAGTTCGACAAAATTACGACGATACCTATCCGGTTGTATCATCATTAGATAAACTACGATCAGAATATCATTCATCACCAACTGATGACAGTTATAATCGTATAGTGAAATTATTACAACAATTCGACCAAGAAGATGAGGAAGAAAAAGAAGAAGAAGAAGAATATAATCGACGTCGTGATAATTTCGATATTTTCGACTATCTACGTAAACAAAATTATAATGATGAAGCTGAAGAGGAACATCAACAGGAAGCTGAAGAATTTGAAAATGATCCATTTGAACGATTCACACTAACATACAATACACCGGAGAATTTTCGATCTGGATGGGAATCAAAAGATTTAATTCAAGATGAAATGCCAGAATCACGAATCTATTTCGACGAAGATTATGATGATAATGATAACAATAATGATGATGGTGGTAGTGGTTTAATGATGGATACACCGCATGAAATATTCCGTGAATTGAAACAACAACAACAACAACAAAATTATTACGATAATATTAATAACAATGAAGAGATTTTTCGTGAATTAAAAAATAAGCATAAATCAGAACGTTCACACCGTATTTACACTGAAGGTGGTGTAGTTTACAGTCCAACAGATCTCGATAATGATAATAATGATGGTGGTGGTGATAACAGATGGGATTTCGATCAGATTTTAAACGAGTACAATTTGGGCTTCAAACGACCGGAACGATTGGACGTAAAGAAACCTGGTCCACCTTTCGATACACAAAACAATAAAGGTAATAGTCACTTTATATACATATAAATCGTAGATAAACTAATTTTATTCCCACACCTTTTTATATTAAAATTAATTTGTTTAGGAGTACCATCAACGGAACTGGAGAATAATTTGATACCGACAATGATGAAAAAGGGCCCTATTGGCGTCCATCCAAATCCTACTCGTGATATCGATTACATCAATGATATGGATTATATTTACATCACTTTTAAAAATACGTAATTTCCAAATGTTTGTTATTAATATACCAAATAAAAACAACAATTTTTCATTATAGTTTTCGATCGTGGAAGGAAGGCGAATATATAATCAGAAACATTACGAAATTATTGAAATTCGAACAACCGGTAACTTTAGGCCGGTAATTTATTAATTAATCTGGCAAGTTTTAACAATTTTTTTTTTAATTTTTAATAATTTCAGTATTGATCATAATCAAGTTACTTTCAAAATTATACCAAACAGTCGTGGATTGAATGCAACAGAAGTAGCAAAAAAGATCGAATCGATTAAAGATGATTTGAAAACATCAACAGGTGCTGAAATTACATCAATCGGTATAGGTGATAGAGTAAGAATTTCTCATTTATTTCGACTTGTTGTTTAGTTATTAAATAATTTCAGGCCAGTGTTACAGCAATGTTATCAATACCATCAGATAATGAACGATTTTATATCGTTATCTTTCTAGTTTGTGGCGTTTTGGGTGCTATGATTATTGCTACATCTCTATTGATTATAATCAAGCGTCATTTAAAATCGAAAGAGAAATTGCAAAACCTTTCACGGCCAGATAGTGAAGCTAGTAAAGATTATCAAGATTTGTGTCGGGCACGGATGGCGGCTAAAGGTCAACAACAAGTCTCCGATCCAATCCATGGACGTATTACATCATTATCGAGAGAATCGGAACAGAGTCCATCGAGTCGTTCCAGTACATCATCGTGGAGTGAAGAACCAACACTCCATAATATGGATATATCGACCGGTCATATGGTGTTGAGTTATATGGAAGATCATTTAAAGAATAAAGATCGTTTGGAACAAGAATGGGTGGCATTATGTGCTTATGTTGCTGAACCATCTGATACTACAATAGCATTAAAGAAAGAGAATATAGAAAAGAATCGTTATCCTGAAATTATACCATATGATCATTCACGTGTTGTCTTGAATGAATTATCGAATATAACCGGTTCTGATTATATAAATGCTTCGAC
The DNA here is from genome assembly GCA_037464815.1 of Mylabris variabilis. Taxonomy (NCBI): domain Eukaryota; kingdom Metazoa; phylum Arthropoda; class Insecta; order Coleoptera; family Meloidae; genus Mylabris; species Mylabris variabilis. The sequence continues at coordinate 34,402 of JAZBGW010000025.1, forward strand.
AATAACCGATCATGATCCAAGAAATCCTGCTTATATTGCTACACAAGGACCGTTACCGCATACAGCAGCTGATTTTTGGCAATTAATTTGGGAACAAGGCGCTGTTGTGATTGTTATGTTGACACGTTTAACGGAAAATGGTACAGCAATGTGCCATCGATATTGGCCAGAAGAAGGTTCTGAACTCTATCATATCCATGAAGTACATTTAGTTAGCGAGCACATCTGGTGTGATGATTATCTTGTTAGATCGTTCTATTTGAAAAATATACGTACAGGAGAGACACGAACTGTAACACAATTCCATTTCTTATCATGGCCGGAAGCTGGTGTACCAGCATCAACGAAAGCTCTATTGGAATTCCGACGGAAAGTTAATAAATCATATCGGGGACGTTCTTGTCCGATTGTTGTCCATTGCAGTGATGGTGCCGGCCGTACTGGTACTTATTGTTTGATTGATATGGTGTTGAGTCGGATGGCGAAGGGTGCAAAAGAAATTGATATTGCTGCAACATTGGAACATTTACGTGATCAACGGCCAAAGATGGTAGCTACAAAACAACAATTTGAATTCGTATTGACTGCTGTTGCTGAGGAGGTGCATGCTATATTGAAAGCTTTACCACCACAAGCTGCAACTAATACCCAACAACAACAATCGAATGATAAACAAGAAAAACAATAAAACTGAACGTGGATCTATGATTACAACATTTACAAACACACGCACGTCCTAAGATTTAGTAACAATCAACAACCAGCCCTGTTGATTGTCACTAAACATGATCCTTTTTCCTGTTTAGTTTTGACCTGACATTTATTTCATAATAATTTCTAAAATTATCAAAACCGATATCACTATAATGTTTCCCCCATATTATAAAAGCTAATTGATGTTGAATTATTAACAGAGATTTTAATTATTATCCTATATGAAAGTTTAAAGGAAAGAAAAATGTCGTATATTTTTGTGTATTCAATGTGAAATCTATATTATCATACATACATATATTTTTATTATCTGTTTTAAACTCATAAAGTCCAACTTTTAATTGTGGATATCCAAATGGAAAATCATCAATATTTTTGGTAACCAGCCTCCTAAGAATATTGATGTATTTGAAATTTATTATTAATTTCTATTATCAGTTTACAATGACAGACTGATTAACAATAAAACATAATTTTTCTAATATTTATTTTTTTAAACAAGAATCTGTTAAAATTTAATGAAATGATTAATAATGCTTAGTTTGATTTGGTCTTCTTCCATTACAAATCAATTAATCATTTCATCGATAAGAAAATCACTAAAAAAACATCGAGATTTTAACAGATACAAATATAAAATCAATTATTAATTATATGAAAATATATAGATATAAAAAAATGGTATAATTACAAATGTTCTATAATGAAAATCTATTATATAATGTCAACAACATATATTTTGGCAAAGAATTATCATTATTAAGAAAAAAGCAAATGTTATGTATTGAATTATTTAAATGTACTGACTTTATCTGGATTAGAATAGTTGTAATGTAATTCATTGTATGTATACAGCATACTTGTTGTTATTTTTGTTCTTTAATACCTTCCATCATCCTATGATCGCCAATATTTCGAATTTGAAAATAGCGCCATTGGTACAATTTAACCAAGTTAGGTCTTGAGCAGTGTTTTTCGAATTTGATTGGCTACAGTGTCAACTGTCATTTGATGCAATAATGCCAAATTTTGTGATTTTTTTCAGTAAATTAAAAATTTACTCTTGACTCTTCAGTTTGATTTGATTTTCTTTAATTTGAAGAAGGTTTATTTTACTTTTTAATCAATATAAAATACTCTAGATTATGATAATTGTTTTATTTTAATTATTTACTTGATTTAATAAAAAAATAATGTGCTGATTTTCCTAATATTTGTAAAGTATGTGGCAACGTTGGTTTTTATATTGTGTATTTTTGACATTTATGAAAATTTTTTGTTGTTTTTAAATTATTTATGTTGAACTTTATATTTGCGATAAAGTAATTTATAAGTCGACAAGAATAATTTCAATTTGTTTTATTTATGTATCTGTTTTATTTATTTAGAATAACTCGGCAATGAGTTCCGATGAAAATCCGGACGATAATAGAAGAACATGTTGGGTATGTTTTGCAACAGAAGATGAGGATCCGACTGCCACTTGGGTACAACCGTGTCGGTGTCGAGGTACAACGAAATGGGTAAAAGTTAGATTATCATTGTTATTATTTTAATATATATATTGAGAATCTCCTAATTAGGTCCATCAACGATGCCTGAAACGATGGGTTGATGAAAAAGAGAAAACAAGCGGCACTTCTAGAATAGCCTGTCCCCAATGCCAAACCGAATACATTATCGTCTACCCAAATGTGGGCTTTATCGTCCTACTGCTCGACACAGTTGATGGATTAATCTTTAGAGGTTCATTGTTTCTAGCAGCTGGTATAGCCGCTAGTGCTATCTATTGGACCGGTGTAACATATGGGGCAATTACAGTAATGCAGGTCGGTTGTGTATAAAATTAAAATGTCCGAAATGCGAATCTCAAAATAATAGGTTGTAGGCCAAAAAGAAGGTATCGATATTATGGAACAGGCTGATCCTTTAGTATTATTATTAGGATTACCATCAATTCCAATAGCATTAATTATAGGTCGTTTGATTTGTTGGGAAGATGCTGTATTGAATTTTATGCGACGACATGTACCTAGAATACCGGTAATTAAACACCTATTACCACCATTTAGGTAAAAATATTAGAGAATTTATTTAAATGTAAATCTACTGGATTAAATTTTTTTAAAGGATTGAAAATTTGACTGATCAAGACAATATGGAAGATTACCCACCAAGTGCAAATCCAATATCAGCAACTAGAGTCTTATGTGGTGCACTATTGATGCCAACAATAGCGAATTTATTTGGTAAATTATTCTTCAGTTCGATTACATCGAATTTCCATCGGACGATATTTGGTGGTCTTACATTTATTACAGTTAAAGGTTTTTTGAGAATCTACCATAAACAACAACAATATATAAGACGTTGCCAGAGGAAGATTTTAGATTATACAGAAGAGAATATTTCAACATATTTACAAAATAATCCAACAGATTAATGTAGTTTTTAAATTAGAAATTATTCAATTGTCAACGAATAATAAATTGTGTTTGTTAATTGTTTTAAGGATACGTAACAAATGCACAAGTTTATGTAACAAAATGTTTATTCCACAGTTGTGATTAATAGAAAAAGTTGATATTAAAAATAATCTTTGCGCGCTCACACACAATTCCAATAAACAACCATTACACAATTAAGGAATTATAACAACAACATTATGACTAGAATTATATCTAAATGGAATTCTAAATATTTAATCAAGCTGCGGTCCAGTATATGGATACGAATCTGTCCAATACCATGACGGTGATTGAATCTCTTGTAAACGGTACAAATTCGGTGTTAATTCTTTAATTACTTGATAATAACTACATTTTCTTACACCATTTCCACCATCGATTAATGTCTCGTACGGTGGTGATAAGATATCGAGAAAAGCTGCCGGACCATCGATACTTTGTATTTCATGTAAATTATGCTTTTCCGGTTCTAAAACACAACAATCACCAGTCTGATCCAATAATGTATCATTAGAATGTTCCACTGTGATTAAATTACTATAACTGTGCTTTATTAACGGATTCTTATTATCAAATTCACGTGTTTTCTCTGTATTGATTGAGAAACTTGTTATTTTCAATTTACCAAATAATACTTTAATTAAACCGTACATTTGTGGATGATTGTGCAATGGTAGTTTCATATTTGGTTTCAATATAAAAACACCCATGGTTATATTGTAATCTTCATAGATATCAATGTATGTTACTGGTGCTTTATTCGGTCGTTTCCATAAACTCTCCGTCATAAATTGTGGATTCAGATTTAAATCAGTAGTTGTTGTTTTCTCTAGCAGGGTTTTCAATAACTCCAAATTCTGATGGAAATACTCAGATTTATTTGAGAACGTTGCCAATGATTGTTTCAACACTGAACTGATATGATTTAACATTTTTCAATCAAACTTTCAAAACCTCCGGAAAAACAAATGTCGATGATAACAACGATAATAATAATGATAAAACATGGCGACATCAATTGGAAAACAAAAAAAATTGGAAATATTTACAGATTATGTACTACGTTTAGACTAAATTGAGTGACTGTCAAAAAAACTGCGTTCGCAAATTATCATGGTCAATTTTTAAATATTGTGCATTGTTCAAATCAAAACGTCCACTTGATTTAAATGTACTTAAATGATTTAAATGTAATTAAAGCGTTGAATGAGAATTACAGGTATTGCATTTAGGGATGTTTGTTGATTGCGTCCTGTCTCTAGTTAGAAATTGACATTTAGTCAATCTAACCTCACAACTTGATGTTTTTTGGATTTTCCTAAAAATAAATAATAAATAAAAGAAATGAATAATTTAGAAATCCAGCCGGATAATAATCAATCGGAATTTACATCAACCGATGAAATCAGTCTACTGGTAATTATATTGGACAGTAATCCAAGTCAGAAAATCGTCCGAGAAAATTCGCATGTTCTGACTCAATGTGTGGATTCCGTTATTGCATTTGCTAATTCACATCTAATGCAGAAATCACAGAATAAACTCGCTATGATGGCTTGCCATTCTAAAACTAGGTATGCCCTTTATTTCCATAAAAATAGTATTATTTCGCTAAATTTACAGTGAATTTATCTATCCTGGACCGGGGAAGCCGTTGGATATTCGTCAGATTGATGGCCAATACGAGGCATTTACATTGGTCGAGAAGACTGTTAAACAGAATTTAGCGAAATTGTTAGCCAATGAGAAATCAACACTGATAACCGAATCTTTATTAGCTGGAGCTGTTGCCATGGCTTTGTGTTACATTGCTAGAATTCAACGTACAAAACCACCTGGATGCAAAGTAGAAACCATCAATTTAGTTTTCCTACAATTGTTAACTTTCATAATTTTCTTTCAGTTAAATAGTCGCATTTTAATTGTTACTGGTAGTGGTGATTCAGCATCTCAATACATGAACTATATGAATGTGTTTTTCACTGCACAAAAATTAAATGTTGTCATCGATGTTTGCTCGTTAGATCAACATTTAAGTCTATTGCAACAAGGTTGTGATATAACTGGTGGATTATATTTGAAAGTACCTCAATTACAAGGCTTATTACAATATTTATTGGTAGTTGTTTTGTTCTATTATTTAATTAAAAAATCAAACTGTGTTTTTTGCAGTGGGTATTTCTACCAGAACCACCAATTCGACGGAAATTGGTTCTACCACCACCTGTTAAAGTTGACTATAGAGCCGCTTGTTTCTGTCATAGAGAATTGATCGATATTGGTTATGTTTGTTCAGTTTGTTTATCAAGTGAGTAGTTAATTATTGTCGATTCTGATTGATTAATTATTTCCATTTTTGTAGTATTTTGTAAATTTAGTCCAATTTGTACAACTTGTCAGTAAGTATTCATGTAATGTTACACGTCAGATAGATTTCAATTGATATCTTTACAGTACGGTGTTTAAAATTCCGGGGCCTTTAGCTGTGAAACCAAAGAAAAAGAAGATTAAATTATAAAAACAAAATGGTGAATAATTACGCAAATCTTATATTTTCATTATATTTTGTTGTAATTTCTGAATTTACATTATTTTCTCGATATACGCTAAAATATCGTAATTTCTGGTTCTCAAACTACTCATTTTGGTAAAGATTGAAATTGTGGAAACAAAGAAAAAGCATTTTTTGGACCAAATTAGTTATAAAATCTTTGGCAAAATATAAAAGATTTTTTACAAAATTAAGGCTTAAAAAATTCTTAGTTTCCGAATAGCTTTTTGATAACATTGGCGCCTATTACCAGTCTAAATTGTTTCAACAATTCAGATAAGCTTTTACAGACGACCTCTGTTTTTAAGGACACTCCTTGGTTGCCGTCATCACCATCATCATCTAAAAAATTTTCAATTTTCTAAAAATAAGGAGAACAAAAATTGAGTAATCAACTGTGTACCTTCAATTTTCAATAGAAGCTGTTGTGTTATGTTTGGATTAGTTTTGCAAATCTGCTTCAATTCCATTTGAAGACTTTCAAGGTGAGCAATCACTTGTTGATCCACTTGTGTTTGTTTGGTTGCACAGATCTCCATTAATTGATTTAATGCTATTGGAGTTTTATTGATAATTTGTTGTTCCAGATTACATAATAATTGATATAGATAGTTTCGATTAGTAGTATCATTGTTTTCAGGTGGGTGGGTGTTATCATGGCGTGTCGGTGGTGTCAATGATTCATTATCAGTACTGATACGGCCACCAGCTTGTGTTACACCCAATAAAGTAGTAGGCTTGATTTTTGTAGCGGCTGTTGCAAGAGCATATGATAGAACAGCAGCATCATATGCCTCCATTTTTAATACTTTTGATGAACTATAAAATTTGGAAGATTTTAAAATAACAAAACTAAAACAGTCTTTATTCATGCAAATAGTGATTTCTCAAAATTAATTTTACATGCAAGGAATTTTATAGGAGAATTCGTCAATCAGAAATGAAAAATAATAACAAAACAAAATAAATTAATCCCGTTTATTTTTTAAATTAAATAAAAATAAACACTTTTTTTTTAATTATATACAAATAGAATTAATAACAAGTGTTTTTTGTATTCATTAATTTGAACTTAAAATAATATTTACAGGTAGTGTTTTCGCAACAAATTACGACATATACAAATTAGCTATAAAGTTTGATTCCACAATTCAAGGCACTTTAAACAGGCAAAAAAAAACTGCTACGAAAATTCTACAAATCCAGTGTATACAAATTGATAGACTATAATGTTCTTTACATATCAAATTATTCCTCAATATTTGCATCGTCGTAATTCTAAATAAATCATACTTTTGAAAATCTACCAACGACGATATTACAAATTTGAGAAAATTATAATAATTACTCTTTAAATATTATCTAGAAACAGATAAAGAATCTGTTTTATATTCAGTTCATAAACCAAGTATAGTGGGATAGTAACACAATACTCTACCTAATCTATCTGAGTTGTTAGAAATTTGCAGTCTTTAAATAATTTCCCTTCGTGAAAAGAACAGGAAATGTCTTTATTTGAAACCAACAACTCAGACTCTATTAATTTGGAACACAGTACCACTTTTGTTTTACGAGGAGCAGAGGAAAAAAACACAATTACCAATAAACACACTCACCCCCCAACATCCGATGTATCATCTGGTTTACCGGGTTTATTTTCTCTACCACCGATAATAAGAGGTTTACCAGGTGGTTGATTTTGGATTGCTTCCTGTTGTTCACGCATTTGTCGTTTGCGTTTCTTACTCCATAACTCATGGCAATCCTGCCATGTTGGTAATTCAGGTGCACAAATCCTATAAAAAAAATGAATCGTTAATTAAATAATTCCTAACAAATTAATAAATAAAACACTTACTGTTCTGGATTAATATTTTTCAGCCATGGTGATTTCAAAGCATCTTCTGCTGATATACGTTTCTCTGGATCAAGATCTAACATTTTATCTAATAGATCTAAAGCTGAAGTTGGCATAAATATAAAATCTTCCCTTAATCGTCTACGATGGAGTTTTTTCGGTTTAAATGAATGGAATAATGGTAATTTAATAACAGATGGCCAAACTGCTGGTGTTGGTGTACCACATACACGTGATATCATTTCTAATTGCATCAATTCAGCATTGGCCTAAATTTTAATGTTTTAATTTCATTTCAAATTGAAATTAATCTACATAAATAGTACCTGGAAGAGGGGTTTTTTAAGGAAGAGTTCACCTAGAATACATCCACAACTCCAAACATCAATTGCTGGACCATAACGTTCTTCACCTAATAATAATTCAGGTGGACGATACCATAATGTTATTACTTTATTTGTATATGGTCGCTGTCTATCTTCAGCATTATAGAGACGTGCCAATCCAAAATCAGCTAATTTCACTTCACCTCTAAATATTGGAAAAATTTAAATTACAAAAACAAAAACACGAAAGAAGATTCATCAACTTTACCTATTATTCATTAAAATATTACTACATTTAATATCTCTGTGTAGGAAATTTCTTTTATGACAATAATTTAAACCATCTAATAATTGTTTCATAATGCATGCATTATTTAATTCATTAAAATCAACCATTCCAGATTCTAACAATCCCATCAAATCATGATCCATATACTCAAAAACTAAATAAAATGATCCTTTATCTTTACGAAAATCAAGTGCATCCTGTTTATCAGTAACAATTTCACGTAAATTAACAATATTTTTATGATTCAATTGGCGTAAAATTTTAATTTCACGTACAGCAGTAATTGGAAAGCCTTCTTTCTCATTTTCTAAACGTACTTTCTTCAATGCCACCAATTCACCAGCATCCACATCTTTTGCTTTATAAACTTGCCCATATGTACCTTCACCAATTTGTGCAATCACTTCAAACATATCAACACAACGTTCACCCCAATCTTTACCACTAACCGCTTGGAAATTACGTGAATTACGTCGTTTTAAAATTTTCGGACGTTTTAAACGTGGCTTTGGTATTTGTTTTGATTTATCTGTTAATTTATTATTGATACGTGGTGGTGTTGTTGTTACATCGTCATCACCACTTAATTCTTCTGTACCTGGTATTACTGGTGGCATTGGTAAATTCATTATACCTTTCCTAGGTGGTGTTTTCGATTTTATTTGAATTGTTGTTGTTGTTGATGTTGGCGGTGGTGGTGGTGGTGTTGGTGTCGGTGATCGACTTGGTGGTGATTCAATCATCTCTAATTCATTTTGATTCATACCTGGTGGTAATGGTAATTTAGTGATTTTCTGCTTTTTAGTCACAACTTCAACTTTTTTCGCTGGTGTTGTACTGTTATTAACAACATCCATTTTTACAACATTATTATTAGCTGTAGTTAAAGCTTCTGTTGATACCGGTGTTACTGTAATTGAAGTTGTTAAAGTTGTTGTTGCTGTTGCACTAGGTGTCGTAATAGTTGTTGCTACTGCCGCTGCAGTTGTTGCTGTTACTGTTGTAGTTGTTGCTACTGTAGTAGTAGTAGTAGTAGTAGTCGTTGTTGTTGTTGTTGCAGATGTTGTATTTGTTGGTAATGAAATTTCATTTAATTTCACATTGTTTTCTCCGGAAGGTATAGGAATATCATCAATATCCATAGGTACAGGAACATTCGAAGTATTATTTTTCACCACACTACATGAATCAGTTTGATCAATAGTTTCTTTCGATTTATTCTCATCAACAACAACAACAACATCTTCCGTTTTTTCATTTTTATTCTCTAATAAATTTTCAATTTTTTTCAATTCTAATTCACGTTTATGCCGATCTTTTACCAATTCAGCAAACAGACTAGTATCAGTGATTTTATTCTTTAAATGTAATGATCGCATTGAATGTGGTGATGGACTACGATTCTTATTATCATTATTATTACTATTACTACTATTACCACCGCCACCACCACTATTACCACCGATACCACTACTACTATTACGATTACGAATTGGTGGTGATGTACGTCGTGGACTTCTTGAACGATATCGTTTTAATTTACTACTACGACTCGGTGATGGACTATGGTGGCGACGTCCCCCCCAACTCGGTGATCTTGAACGTCTTCTAATCGGACTACGACTCCTTGATAAACGTCTCTTATCGCGTATCTTGTCTTTTTCACGTCTATGTTTACGATGCGTTGATAACGAACGTTCATTATGTCGTTTTGAACTATGTGATGATCGGTGAATATCAGGACTAGGATTTCTATATGGTGATTTTGTTGATGAATGACTCGGATTATAATCAACAATTGGTGACGAATTATAATTTCGATGTCGATTCTCATATTCATCAACTGAATTATTTATCCTTGTTGTTGTTGAAGTTGTTATTGGTTGTAATGGTGGCGTATGTGGTGATTCTCTTGGTGGTAACGGATAATCACGACATGTTTTCGGTGGTGGTGTTGTTGTTGTTGTTGTTGATGATGTTAATGGACTTTTATGTTCATTATCTGGTTCTGGTGATGCTATATGACTATCATTTGATACTGGTGAACAAGCACCAGGATCAACAACAGCTACTGATATTGGTGTTGTTTTTTTAATATTTGTTGATTTTGTTGTTGGTGATCCACTTTCCCAGTCTGATAACATTTCCTTATCATCAATTCTCGAACTTGTTGTTGGTGGTGTTGTAACAACAGCAATTTCTGATCCACTATCTAAACTTTCTAAGCTTGTACTACTACGTGAACGATGCTTTGAACGTTTCTTTTTCTTTTTGTTCTTTTTATCTTTCTTATATTTCTTCTCTTTCTTTTTCCGTTTCTTATGTTCTATTGAATCAAATTCATCAACATAAACAGGTGGTGGTGATGTTGATGCTAGTACTTGACGATGATAATCATTTGGTGAATTGTCCGTTTTTCGACGATGTCGTATCTCTGATGATCTTGATGAACGGGATGATATTGATGGTTTACGTTCACGATGAGATACTATTAATGTTGTTGTTGCTGTTGTTGGTGATGGTGTACGTGGAATCATTTGTGGGTCGAGACGATGACGTCGACCTATATTTTAAACATTAAAATATTGTTTTCTATTTATATTTCAAATTATAATTCAATATTATATAAATATTCCGTTAATACTTTTTAATTTAAAACTTACCATAAACTAATTTATGATAATACCACATTAAAAACATATTCATTTCAGGATAATTTTTCCTAATCTTTACAGGAATATATGTCATTGAAATACGTTACCATGGTAACATTTTAACGTACTTGTTATAAGATGTAATTTTACTTAAATTTTTCATAAAGTGTAAAGAATTTTTATAATTAAATTCTTAATTATTTCAGTTAATTAGTTGTAATAAAACTTAGACATGTAAATATTCAATTTGTAGGTTTGGAACCGTTTTGTGAACCAGTAAAAACCCACAAAATTCCTATAGTGTTGAAAATCTTCTAGATCTAACCGGGAAATGAATTACAACAATTCAAAGAAACTCAGCATTTCTGACAGAGGTACAGGTTATTTGTACTGGAGGATGAAATCTCCAAGCACATATTCAGTCACCCATAAAATAATCAACTTTGTAAAAAGGATATAATTCTTGGGCATGGCTGTCGCTAGCGGTCAGCCAACTCAGTCAATACCTGAGGGTGGCACATCACAGGGGCGGCAAAATTATAATTCGATATTCTATATCTTTTTTGCATGTTTAAAAAAAAGAAAGAAAATATTTAGTAAAAATGTAATATAATACTATTAGCGATTAGATAATAGTTTATTATATAACAAGGGACTAAAGTGCGGTATTTCGTCTCGAGAGTGGAAGTTTATTGCCAGAGGGACTTTGCACTTTCGGAAATATTTGGGATGCAATTAAAAAAATTTGAGATTGACAAGAACCCCCATTAATTTGACAAGTATTTGTCATTTCTATATTTTTGAAAAATCACTCTAGTTACCTACTGCATCAATAATATGGTAAAATAATAGCAACTGATAAATAACAGGGAAATAATAACTATTAGGGATTGATACTTTAGCCCTGTTATGGGGGACTAAAGTGAGTTTTTTCTATTAGTGTTTATGTTTTTATATGCATAAAATAAAGTAAAAAGATAGTATTTATTAGTTATTAGAAACTTAAATTTATAGATACAAAAAGACATATAGTATGTGGTTTGATAATTTAAACAGTCATGGGTACAATTTTATTTGAAAAAGGTATTTCGTCACATGACAATAAATAAACAAGCAGAAGTCGTTCTGCTTGTTTATTTCCTTTATGAAAATCGCAACATCATCAGAAACGAGCGTTTTCTCACCAACTTCCAAATGAGCTACGAGGTTCTAATTTTGCCAAAATTTTCCTTAGCGACCCTCCTATAAATCCTTGAAATATTTTTCGATTCGCTCGTCAAATAATACGAGTTGCCATAAGAACTTTTCGTTTCGATATTTGAGATTTAATATTGAATCAATTAGAATATTACACATGAAAAACTCGAGTTAAAATTTTTGTAAATATCAGAAAATCTGTCTGGAAATTTTGTTTGACAAATTTTAATAACAACTTAAGAGAAAGGGGCGACATAAAAATGTTTGCCTGAGGGGGGCACTAGGAAATAGTCGCAATTCAGAAATGCTCAGTACGCAATCGACTCTGTTATCTAACTAAAAATGTGCATATGATACGATAGCTCATGGAATGACGTTAATTGTTTTAAAATTCCAACAAAAGATCGTAAGTATTCACTTTTAATAAATCGTACATATAATCCTTTGAGAAGTCAAGAAGCAACAAGTGTTGATCTCTTTCGTTTCATCTCTGCTTCTACGTACAAATTTAAATTGAAGTTTATAAAATTGAATCGATTTATTATCGACTCCTATTATTAATCATTTATCTAAAAATTATTAATAAACATACCTGGTGAATGTGGCAGAAGGACTGCTGTCTGCCTGGCAATATAATAATCGTCCTCAGTCCTAGGATATCTACTACTACTACTGGTATGATGTCTTCTTTGCATTATTTCACCGTCATCACTTATACAATGTATTTCTTCTTCACCACTTTGGATTTCACCAGCTTCTGGACCTGACAAATCCTCTGAACTAACATCCGAATATTCAACTAATGGTCTTGATGATGGTCGTATCAATTGATTATCATTTATGATTGATGAACCATTTGTTTCGCGATTATTTTTACGTTTCTTTGATTTCTTTGATTTATCTTTATTGTGTCGCCCACCATGTCGATTCTTTTCCATACTTTTTTTTAAAGTAATGATCGTTCTTTAGAAAAAAATACGAATCAACCGGCAGCAGCACATAGTAATCGTCACATTCCAATTAAATTTCTTTCAGTTCAACACTATAACACTACATAAATAATTTTAAATACAATAGAAAAATTAAATCAAAGGAAAAAATAATAATTCATCAAAAATTGTAATAATGTTAAAATTGTTGGTTATGTTACAAACTAGTGACATGAAATTTTATCAGGTTGGTATACCTGGCAAATTCATCTGTGACTAGCTTTACTGCGGTCAAGTTTCTAGATTTTCTACAATAATATTCAATTTATTCTATATATACATAAGAAAATCAAATTTTCCGTTAGTTTTCTTTTTAATTTCTTTTTGGGATTAAAATTCATCATATTAGAAGAATTTCTACATACGTGACCTTAATGGATAACGTGATGATGGTAAAATTGGGTGGGTCAATTATGGAGGATTAGGGAAAAATTATGAAAATTTAATAACTTACCATTAAAAAGAAATCCAAAATAAATTCTTGTAATGTATACACATGCACGCACACAACACTGGTATTGTTTTGTTGTTATTGCAATCCTTTTTTTTAATTGTTCAAATCTAAATTTGATCGTTTCTGTACGCCCGACCGATTTTTTCCAGTTCCAATGTTGAAAGCTTTTTGTAAGCGCCGTTAAGACTCGATTTTTCGTTTTATCGAATTGAATCTATTTAATGAATAATACGACAATTTTTAGAATCTTTTTTTTTTATTAATAATTCATAATTGTTGATGAGGCATGGGTCATTTAGAATTTGTAAAAATGAAAATTTTGTCGACAACGTTCCTGACAACAGGACGCCATTTTCATGCGAATGAGATTTTCTTCAATGATGTGATTGTATTGAATGCGATTGCGCAGTAGGAAGTAGCTCATCCTTCCTGCCCTCACCACTGGAAACTGTATTTGAACTACTCTAGTTTAACATAGTGTCAATAGATGGCATCTGATAATACTTAAAGTATACTTAAGTTTAGCTTATTTATTGATTTCAATGTACAAAAGGGATACAGGATATTTCTTTAAAATGAATTATTAACAAACCAAAGAGAAAAAAACAGGAATGTGCCCAATTAGAGCTTCACTTACACAACTACGGATAGGCACTTAAATAAATACAATAAGTTGTATACCTACTTTGTAATTTAAATAAACCAGTTTAGAACGATTAAATTTCATATCAGGTTCGATTCATATATACAAATATAGAAAAGGAGATGTTTTTTTAAATCACACACTCAATATCATGTTTTTATAATACAAAAATAATCTAAGATTCCATTTGTTTTTCGATATATACAAAAATATTTAACAATTTTTTTTAAACTTCCATCTCTTCCATTGTTTTCGACAATCGATTATTATCAATCCGTCTCCGTTGACTTCTACGTACAGCATCAGCACGCCTATATGGTTCACTTTTCAATCCCAATAAAATATCTTCTAGGGCACCATTATAAACTTCATCTTGTTGTAATAATTTCTTCTCTTGTACCATTCGTGTCTTGTGTTTCAATTCATTTATTACAGCATCCTAATGACAATCAAATCAAATCAAGCAAATATTGTAGTGTTGTAAACATTTGTTTTGATGTGTGATTTTTGTTATTTTTTTTTGTAATGAAAAAAGTGCCGCCTTAATCATTTAAAATACTTACACCTCATTCATATACAGAGTTTTTTAATCTTCCAGAATTTTTGCCAAGAAATTTGGCAATTTTGGCGGCTGAAAACGATAAAAAAAAACAACGACAATGGTAACAAAATGATGATCACAAACGGACAACATGCCAAAATAGTGTTATTACGTGTTTTTATATGGTTTTGTTAATTGTTTACATGAATACAAAAATTACCTGTTGTTTCTTTTGATTAATTTTATTCTTTTTCGCTACATCCTCATTGGTTTTATTGTTAGCGGTTTGAGCTGCCAGTTCTAATCGTCGTCTTTGTTCGTTCTCTTGATCAGCTTGCTATTATTAATTAAAAAAAAAAAACAATTATGGAACTATTTTAGAAAATTCTAAATGCTTACTTTGAAAGCTTTAACGAATCGTACTAATAACGAAAAGAATGTGTTAGCATCAGTCGTCCGTGGTGATTCGGCAAAGTATTCAACACATTCACGGAATGCCTCTTGGGCAGCTTTGGCGTCATTCTTTAAACGTCGCAATTTCTCTTCAGAATTCGCAAGAAAGTCTCTAACTACTAAACTATGGGCACCTTTACCGCGAATCTCTGCCTCCTTTCGTACAGCTTCCATACCCTTTTCTAACTCGTGCACATCGGTTGCGATGTTTTCGAGAGAAACTATTTAATAAAAAATAAATATTTGAAAAACTAATGATGAGAATGAAAGAAAATAAATTACCAACTGCTGCTTTCTCTATATAATGTAGATCAGAATCAAAGTTTAATAGTTCAGGGAATTTTTGGCGAATTGTCCCAACAATATAATGCAATAAACACATTCTTTTATCTGTTGTTTTCGTATCTAATAATGTATCTAATGATTGTAATTTAAAACCATAAGCTGGTCCACGTTTACTACTATTCAAATAATTTCCAAATGCTAAAATAATCTCCAAAACAGAACGTAACTTTTTCGAATTTTTCACCGAATTCGATGCGGAAATAATAGCATGAGTTTGCTGAAATTTCAATAGGAATTATTATGCTCTCTATATAAAAAAAAAATTGTATAAATACAGGTGCAATTAGATGTAAATTATCGTAGAAATTACCAATATAATTCATTATTGATAATTTCGCTGAAATTCGTTCAACTTTCGTTAATTGTAATAAAAATTTATCCTCTTCAGTTAAAATATTAATATTTTTCTTTTCATTTACATATTCACGATAAGCTTTCGTTTCTTGTTCAGTCGGTACCATACGTTGTAATAATTCAACATTTTCAAGAGATAATTGCTTCAAATCTAACATATTGATGGCATTAATCACTTTCTCTACGGGCATTTCAAGTTTACGCCGCGAAATTGCTGCAAAAAATTTGATTCTTTAGATATACAGACTCATCTAACAAGTAAACCACCCGAGGTTGAAACTCCCGATCTTGATGATTTTTGGTATATAGATAGTTGATTCTATTCTAAGGGATGCGTGTTTTGTCGTTCGTGCCGATACTCAAGTTTAAGGGAGATATTTGGGGTTGAAAGATCATGAACAACCAAACAAACAATTGCAATTAAACATAAAAAAATGTATCAGACTTTATAAGATATACAAAATTAAAACAAATGAAGTCATTATTGATTGTAAAAATTTACACAAATTTAAAGTCCTATAATTCGATAAGGGGTTGTTGACTATACATCATTTCAAAGATCTTTTAAAGTCTATATATTTTAAATACAAACAAATCCCTGGACAGGTAACTTTTATTTTTCAATTTTCTATCATCAGAAGAATTTTCATGTTGATGTGTTGTACTGTGAAGGCAGAAAATTGCAAAAAATTATAAAAAAATGGCATATAATCATCTATGATTTAAGCTCTCAACAAGGGATGAAAATGCGGTTTTAATTTTTTGATAGCCCTAGTTAATCTCTATCATCTAGTTGTTGAATCACTAAAAAATATTTAGCCATTCCAAAGATATTTGGGAAAAACAAATATCTCCCTTAAACTTGAGTACGGGCACGAACGACGAAACACGCATCCCTTAGAATAGAATGAACTACCTATATACCAAAAATCATCATGGGGTGGTTTACTTGTAAGTAAAAAATAAATTTACCAATATTTCGTAATCTTGTATGTTCCAGTAAAGTAACATTTTCCGGTTTTTTGAAACGTTTACTTGGAAATGTTGACAATCCATCGATTTCATTACTACCACCATTTGCCACAACTCCAACTGTACCAATTTTAAAACGCTCTTCAAAATCGTTAAAATCGATATGGTTATGTAATTTATCATCGTCTAATTCATTAAAGATCGTCCCACGGACTTGATTCGGTTTCAATGCAATCCAATTAATTGTCGGTAATTTATATTTTGTTTGAACTTTACGTTTAATTGTCATTGCACCATTTGGTGCTTGCATGAAACCTGGTGCTGGTGGTGGTGGTATTGGTGCTATTGGTATTTTACAATTTGATGGTGGTGGTGGTGGCGGTGGACATGGTGGTGGTGGTGGTGCTGCCGGTGTCGATGATGATGACGGTAATTGTGGTGGGGGTGGTGGTGGCATTCCAGTTACCGCTGATGATGAACATGATGATGTTGATGATAATGATGATGAATTATCTTGTGATACATTCGATGTTGGTATATGATTGTCTGGTGATGTCATCATTAATATCTCAGCTAAACCTTGAACTGATTAATTAAAAATTTTAATTTATAGAAAGATAAATGAATTTAAATTTAAATTTACTTGAAGTTCCTTTCGGTAAACTCTTGGTGACATTTTCCAATTCGGCAATTTTCGATTCGAACATCGATTGACGATTCTTCGATTCTTGTTCATGATGTTGTACAACTCTACGTAATGTTGTTACTTCTTCATCAGCACGCCGTTTAAATTCAGCTAATTCATCGCGTTCTTTCCGCAATTGAATCAATTCCGTTTCGAAAAATGCAATTTTATCCAATGTTTGATGTTCGATCTCTTGGATTCTCTCATGCATCTTGGTTTATATAAAGATAAAAATTAGTTATTTATACAACTAGTGTGTTATGGGGCAAATAGTTCACGTGAGAAAAATTTTACTCAGGAAGCATCAGCTGAATGTAGTAATTTTCTCGAGTGAATTATTGCCGATAACACACGAGTTGTAAACAATGTTTTATCCAACACCGAATAAAACAGTTTTTATTATACTAAGCGGTTAATTAGTTCCGATACTTTTATGTAGTTTAAAATGAAATAACAGTTAAAAAATTAGGATCAG
>JAZBGW010000026.1:9969-36218 GCA_037464815.1 Mylabris variabilis
TTATTAATTCTTTTTTTGTTAATATTTATCTTTGATTGGATGTATTTTAAAAACGTATATTACTAATTTGCTACACAATTTCCAAATAAAGCAGAAAAATTGTATAATAAGTTAGATAATAGATTACGTTCCTAAATCACAATGAACCAAAGATAAAATTACGTATGTATAATATTTATACTTTTAATATAATTTTTGTTTATTTTAACATTTATAGAATTAAAAAAGGATTCCAACAATTTCTTAAAAAAGTTCACACAAAAATCGTCATATTTACAACTCTTCCATACTATCCCCTGAATAACAAAACACATAATACAGATTTTAAGAAACTGTCGGAACATGTTGTATTTAAATAAATCTTCAACTCTTTGTCTCTCTTTATCATTAAATTCTTTTAATTTAATAAATATAATTTATAGAGACAAAAAATCTTGTTTCTGTTAATATCTATTATTATACAAAAGGAAGTTATACAAAAATTGTGCTTTCGGCAATTTTCTCATTATTAAAATTAGGATGTTTACTTGTTTTTCTTTTAAGGAAATAAAAACCAGAGATTAAATTACAGATTTTTCTATTTAACCGCTGATTTTTAATTGTTTTGATATATCATTTACCTATGATGAATGTATCTCATAAAAGAATTGGAAATAATGTACTGGAACACAGCACCAGGAATATTAATTAATTCATCAATTGTTATTATAATTGACTGTTTCTGTTTTTCACTTGTTGCATATATTACTGGGTTCATATATTTATTTTTTTTGTTTCACTATGAGATCACACTGGAAATGGTTTCAGCACAACACATCAGTTTTGTGTTCGTACTCACCTATTATCTACTTTTTCTGCCTTTATTCTTGTTGTTTTTGTTATTATTAAATCTGTATTCAACTATGATAATCTCGGCCTTTTGGTTACTTCACTATTTTCTTCCTCTTCTTCATCCGAATCACCACCTTCATAATCTACTAGGCCCTGAATAAATCAGAAAAAAAAACACTGTAAGTAAGGGAAAATATTTCTCTATAATCGCCACACAATAATTAGAAGAAAAAAATCGAATACCAAGAAAATTATATATCGATACTTGATTACAATAGAATGAAATAAATAGAAGACATAAGTGCAATTTTTAATAGATTCAACCAATTTGAAAGTAAAATAAAAATGTGAAATCAAAAATCGAATAAAGCTAACCTAAACTTCAAAAAGTACCAAAAAAATCCACCCTTATATTTCAATTTAAAGTTGAATTTTTTTACCTCTAATGTAACTGAATATAAAAGTGGTAATAAAACAATTTGAAATTTTTACTATACTTGTTAGGAATTTATCAACTTCTTAGGTGGTTTTATCAATTAACTCATCAATTGTTTTGGTCGATTATTAATTTTTAGAAGCTGAAATTGGACTTGACACATTTTTACTAAATTTTAACTAGATTTTTGATTATAAAATAGAAATCAAAATTGGAATAATTAAAATTGTTAATTCTATAGATGTGTTTACCCGTTTGAATAGTTGTGATTTATTTTCACTAGGTATAGGTGTACCAGGTGGTTGTGGTGGTGTATTATTTGCATTATTATTTAATACAGTTGTTTTCGATGTTGTATTATTGTTAACTTTGGGACCATTAGTTTCTTGTTGTTTCTTATCAATCATTTTACCTATACTATCTAAATCATTATCAATTTTCTTTGTTAATATATCATTAGTTGCTGGCAATACAGATTCGTTCTCATCGAAATCATCATCTTCATTGAACCACATTTCTTCTTCTTCTTCCATTTGTCGTTGATCACGTCGATATCTACTATTCCTTAATATTGATGGTACTCTATAAAATTAATAAATTAACAAATTTTATTAAATTTGATTTGCTTTTACAATTTACCCATCTAGACTATTTCGTTCACGATCTTTTAATTTATCTTGATGTTGATCATAACGTAATTTTAAGGCTTTAAATGTTTGTACATAACAAATATTATCAAGACTTTTACCATATGTTTCAACAACATGTGAACATAACGTTTTTATATCTTCTAATTTGATAAATTCAAATAATTCTATAATCGCCGAATCCAATAAATTATATCTACCTTTATTTCTTACAAATGCATCAATAACTGGGGCAAATAAATTACCTTTTATTATATATCTATTATAAAATTCATCTTTTAAAGCTATTAATTTTCTCATAAATCTTAATGCACCCAAAACTAAAAATTTATGTGTTGATTTCATCAACACCAATATCCGACGTAATAAATCTTTATTTAAGATGCAATTTTTTATATGATAAGTATGATGTTCCACACAAAATGATAATAATTCTAATATTAAACCCAATAATTGTACACTACGGTAATCTTCTTTTTGTGGTTCATCATGAGCTGTATTTTCTAATAATGGTGCTAAAATAATAAACAATATATTGAAATAACAGAAAAAATAAACATTAATATAAAATAAATATTTTACCTATAAGTATATGAATACTATGTTTATAGAAGAAATTCAAAAAATCAGTTTTCTCCGATTTACTAACTGATGCTAACATATTTTCAGGGTCAAATAGTATTTTTAAAACACCCATTAATTGTACAGCCCCACCTAATTCGGGATCTGTATCGCAGATCATCTGTTCAATGATAATATTAAGTAATATCTGATCCTGAAACCAAAAAGAAAATTAGTTTTTCAATTTTTATTTCGAAAATCTATAGAGTATTTTAATTGTAATAATAAAAACAGTCAATTTTAATAATTACCCAACTATTGATAATTCGATATAATTATGTATCATGCCTCAGTAATTGCTCGTATATGTCATAAATCTTTTCTATTTATTTAAAAAACCCCCCCCCGTATTTCTAATTAAAGATATTTTCATTTATTTTCGAGTATAAAAATATCTAAGGATCAGTTTCGTAATCTAATAAAAAAACACTTTTGCATAATATAAAAATCTGGAATTTTTAATAAAGTTGATGATCGGAAATAGTCTACAAGTTTCGAAATCAAATCAAATTTCCCAACAATCATCAATATACATGCTCGAGAATTTACAGTTTTGCTACAATTATTTCAAAATTGATCGCTAATATAAATATATCTTGAAAATTTACGAAATTCTTTAGCATCCTAATTAAAACTGTAAGTCTAGATACAACAGTATTTCAAAATAAATACGGTAAAGTTTCAATTAAAATGGAATATTTTGTAACAACTTTAATATTATCACCATTGGAAAATACGTATTAGACGACTTGAATTTTTCCATTCTTATTAAAAGAAAAAAAATTAAATGGAAAAACAACAATAATAGTAACATGTCTAGTGTATTTTCTACAAATAAGTATGTATAAAAGTTACGATTATTGGAATAAGCTATTGAAAAAAAATTGTGTTAAAACAAATATCGTTAATTATCCATTATTAAAAAACTATACAAATATTTTATTTATGTTGTTACGTTATCGAAAATTTTTACAATAATGGAATGATAAGTTATCGTTAAATATAATATTCATCATATTTTTATAGTATTTCATTGATTAATTATTATCTTTTTTTCTTAGATAAGAACAAAGAAATAATACAGGGCATTCTATTTCAATTGAAACTCGATGTATATAATTAAAAGCATTTGAAAAGGATTATAAACACAAGAATTCTTCAATATTTTACTACAAAATGTGAAAAATTGCACAATCTCCTGGCAATTTATTCATTTGTAGACTTTTATACTAATAATAATATGAGTTTCAATCAAATCTGTCATGTTTTGATCATTCGGTACAATATTATAAATTGTACAGTATGTAAAATGAAAATATTCTGTATTTTATTATATTTATTGAATGATAATAATTTTAAAAGAAAATAAAAATCTTACCTCGTCCGTATTATTGGCCTGTTGTAGTGTATATTCTCTAACAACAGATGGTGAGAATTCAACAATATAGGTAAGTATATCAATGGAGGCAGTCTTTGTTTTTTGGTCATCCATTGCCAATGTAATCTCTAATGCTGGTAATATACCTAATGATGTTAATGTTTTATAAAATGTCTCTTTAGCTTGTGGTTGTAGATTTTGTGAATAATTACAAAATTCTTTTAAAAATAAAACTAAATCTCTACGTTTCGTATCAGGTGTATTAACATCTGTTAGCATTGTAAATAATTCGGTTAGAAATCGTTCATCCTCTTGTAATAATGATACAATTTCAACTTTATTAAAAAATATAAAACTACTTAATGTTGATAACATATTCTCTTCAAATACAGATGGTGTTGGTAATACAACATCTTGTATATATTGTACACGAAATGTTTGATGAATTTTCGATAATAATTCAGTATTTTTTATTGGTATAGCTTCACGAAACATTGCTTGTTGTTTTAAATATTCACGATGATGTTTTTGTGTTGGTGATGATGGATCATATTCTAAACAACCAACAACATCAAATATTAATTCATCACTAAACATAACTTCGAATAATGCGTTCTTATTTAATAAAAATATATTTTTAAATATATCGTATAGATGGTGTAGACCTTCAATATTTTCTAAATCTTCACACATATGAAATACATTTATTAATTTCTTTATATAACCATCACTCTCTAATGCTGCTGATAATTTCTCTTTGCGTACTTGTGAACTTAAACAATTACTTATTAATTCACTAATATCCTCTAAACGGCTCAATTCACAATTTGGTAATTCAATTGGTGGTGCTGAATCTGACATTTCATCGAAACGTTCATCTTCTGATTCTTCAACAATATCTTGTGTTATTTCCACTGATGGATCTTTACCTTGTACTTGACATATCTTCTCCCATATCTCATCACAACCGGCTTTCTCTTGAAAACTTAATGCTAAATCGAAATTATCACCTTCTGACCATACAATTAATGTGTCCTGTTGTTTTTGATAAGCTGTATCTGGTTGTATCTTTGATTCTAATAATAATGAACCATCACTTTCGGCGCGTACTAACAGTGAAATGCCCTTCAATCTATCAACGTATGAGGATGATACATGGCCTGTACCACGATCGTCCCATTGACGATCCGCATTCAATGCATACAGTTTTACACGTCGTCTTGTATCCGTCATCGCTATAAATTCTCGTTTTTCTATTACGAATCAAAATTGGACAACAGACAGAATTACGTTAAGAAAATGATAAAAACAAAACTTATTCTTCTTCAATTAGGAAATTAATGAAATTCCTCCACATTATATCAATCTGAAACAGATAAACATCCAAGTAAACATTGATGACATATAAACAAACAACAATCTACTACTGTTTTGACTGACATAAAACTAACCTGAATAGTAAACTGTGTGTTGATTGTCAATTGTCTTGCGATTAAATCCAATTAAAATGTCCGTTTTAAAATTCTAGGTTTTTTTTAGAAAAATTGTCCCTTTAATAAAGTTAAATCATAAACACAATAGGACGTGTCTAATTCTTCTTAAAATCATCATTGAAAAAAATTCCACAATTCCTAAACAACACGCACACACATACATAAAAATTTATGTATATACATTCACCACAACATTCATTTATTTAAAATTATTTCCATATGATAATTTTAATAATTAATAAATCTATCAATTTAAAAATTATCTATTCGCAATGAATTTTTTTCTCGGTACAAACGGATCACGTTATTAATGGTAGCTTTTTATAAAAAATGGACACAACACATTAATTACCGCCATATTGAATTCACAACAACGCTCAAAAAGCGGAGTTCACAAGGGCAAACGCAAGGACAACGCACACGGTTTTCCTGGCGGGAAATTCAAACATATCTCAAATTATTCTTGATAACTAATTCAAACATACCTAACTAATATTAGTTTCAAATTAATTAGTTTTCAGTGAAAATGAATAGAAATAATATAATGACAGTAATAAGAGACTATAAATTTTAAAACATATTAATTTTGTCAATTAATTCAAATTGTTGTTAAAATAACTGAATAAACCACAATAATAACTATTATTAATCATAGAAAAATGTCCGCTCGTTGATAATTTTTGATTTAAAAATAATTTCATGTATTTCAATTTATTATACTTGCAAATTTTATAAAAATACTAGTCGATCAGAGTTGAAGATTTCAAAATTAGCAACGTTATTGATTTTGAAAATGGAACTACGATTTCCGGTTCCTATTGCGCGCGCATATCTAAAACTATAAGTTTTTGTTCGGTGACAGAAGCGTTAATGCCAAATTGGGGGAGATTTCTCCAATATCTACAGATTTAGATTACAAAATTTCCAAAATTGAGACAAATTCAGTTTTTGTGTGTGTGTGTGTTGTGGGGTTCATTGTGAAGAAAGCCCGTTGTTTTATACATTTCAAAGTGGTTGAAATTCTCACTATTCTCAGTATTGTCAGAGAAATATTGTTTGAAAGAGAATATAATAAATCTCCGGTAATACATTTACAAATTACTGTCAATACAATTTTAGGATTAAAATGTAAAATCGATAAAGGTCGCAATTTTTGGGCTTTTATTAATCAGATGCCTGAGGAACTTTAATAATCTCTCTAAAAATCTAAATATGAAATTGTTTTTATGATTTTCTGAAAATATAATTGGCAACGGTGTTGTTTAATGACATCAGGTTGGCCAACCGTAAGTACATGAGTATCTTGTAAACAATGCAGTGATTTGTTTATAAAATGAACAATAATTATGTTATTGAAATAAAATTCTAATTAAATTTGCCTTTTTTATTACTTTCTTAAGATATTTTCAAAAAAAAAACAACAACAACAATTTTCAACATAATTCTGATTTGGTTGTGTTATTTTCCCATTAATTTACCATGACAACTTGTAGGTTATATTACTAAAAAATTATTTTTTTTATTTGACATAGCGCCAAATTTAAAAATTATTATGGCATCATCTGCTAAATCGAAAATAACCGATGAAGAGATTTTAGAGAAATTGTCAAAAGATTTCCATGAATTAGTAACAAATAAGGAGGCATTACGGACAGCTGTTGAGAATTTCTTAAATAATACATTCGATGAATTAACATTGGGTATTATATTTGATTTACATCGAAAATATAAGACTGGTCATTATGAGATAGAAGCAGATGATGATGATGACGATGATGAGACAACAAATCAGGATGATGTTAATAATAGTAGCATAGTAATTGGTGGTGATATTTTCGGACAGAACGATATGAAAAAAATTCAAGATGTTACATGTCCGAATTGTGGTCGTTGTGTAGCTGCTGCACGATTTGCACCACATCTTGAAGCTTGTATGGGTATGGGACGGAGTCGTTCGAGAAGTGCAACTAGACGTGTAGCTAGTAATAATAATAATAACAGCAATAATAATAGTAATAATACAAATATAAGTAAAGATCGTGAAAATTTAACATTCACTGGTGTACCTAGTGATGATGAAGATGATATGGATTGGAATAGTGGTAATAAACGTGGAAAAAAGAAGAAGCGTAATGGTAATAAAAAATCAAAAGGTAGAAAACGTTTGGATTTGGTTATTGTTCCAAATCAAACATTATTAAATAAATTCTAGGAACACCAAAGAAAAATGATAATAAAACAACAGAAACGATTTGTATTGAAATGGAACAAGATGATGATGAATTAGCAAGTTTGGTGCATGATTATTCAAATGGTTCATCACCTGCCGATTCTGTATCTAGTACACAATCAACATCGTCCAAAAAAAAGGAGAAAACAAAGAGCAAAAAGAATAAACGGGAACGTTCCTCACCCAATACAAGCATATCAACGGATTAAAATATGATTATAATGTAACTATTTTCTGTCCAGAATTTACAATCCTTTATGCTTTTTTCATTCATATACTTTCTTTTTTATTATTTATTTATTTAAACATTGTGATTTTTCAATTTTCTTTTTTACTGTTCAATTTTGGTATTAATAATGATGATGATGATGATAAAAAAGAACGTAATTAGACGGGTAATTTATCCAGGTTGTATCATTTTAGACTAATTAAAAAAATGCGTATTTTTATGTAAATATTCTAATTTGTCTTTTTTTTATCAAATAAAAAGCGTTTTTAAATTTGTTGCTTCAATTTTTATACATTATCAATATATAGTTTCTCAGTTTTGCTAGATAAAAGCTTGCTAGAGTCGTAGTCGGAAAGCTATTCCAAGTGAGGCGCCTTTTTTGGAAGCCAAGGCAACGATTTGAGGGAAAAAAACTTCCTGTGACAGGGAAGGGGACAAGGCGCCCTAGCTACGGGCCTACACTTGTTGCCAAATCTTGGAAGTTCTGGCCTTAAAATATATTCTCCTTATAACGCGCAAATAGTCGAATTTGAACCAATTGTTAGTTTATTTTATTCATGCTTGCCTAACTTAAACTTCTTGCCTTACTTAAACTCGCCTTATTAAGACCTCTAGTTCACAGTAGTCTTAGACATATTTGGTAGGGGTCCGTTCATGTACAGGTTGCCAACCAATTAAGGTTCATTTAAGCCAAGGTCTTGATAAGGCGAGATTAAGTAAGAGACGAAGAACCGGGTCTTAATGTTCCTAATCAATTGCTACTGATAATGACTCGTGCAGAATAATTTTGAGATTTTAATCATTTTTGTGGGCGACTTTTGGACCTGACTCGAGCTTTTTTGTAAACCTTGCCCTTTTATGATGAAAGGAAAACAATGTTAGTTTCGACTTGAAATATAAGCGAAATATTTTGTCCTTAATCATCAATTTTTTAAAGTGTCATTAAGTTGAGAAAAGGAGTCAAGAAACTTTTAATTTGTTTTTCAGTTGAAGTATTAACTTTTACTTTAGGTTACTAACAAGTTGTAATTTGGACACTTCTGAGCTGAATTGTTAATATTTACCTAATATTTCTGTGTAATTTCTTCTTAAGGGAGAGCCGGCCTTACGATAGACCTGCAGTTATTACGCTTCTCAGACGTTGGATGGCGCTCGCTCCACAACGTCTTTTATATACATATATTTATCTATATTTACAGATTACTTTATTTACTTGATAATTTCTGTTCAGTCTTAGAAAAGTGTTTTAGAAATGTCCTAAAGAACAGAGTAGTGGGTAATAGATGCAAATAAATATAGACATTTTAATATTCTTATTATCATTATTTGTTACTATGTTACAAATTAAATTATATTTTAAAAAAATAATTATTTGGAAACTTAATGATAAAAAATCAAAATAATATATACAACAGTCAAAGTATTGTTTTTTATACTTTCATAATCCTGAAACAAAACCATTAATTTTAATTAAATAAATCGATATAATTATTAATAAACTCACCCATAGTCTCCTGTTGGATTTCAACTTTATAAGTTGGATTATCATAAGCAGATTGACTAACTCTGTTCGGTGGTGTAATGGCAGCTTTATTTTGGTTGTGTCTTCTTACTAATATCAATAATAAGATTAAAGTGCTTAAGATTGCTATTGATGCTAATATTGCAACTATAACTAACGGCCCATAATAATCGCCTTGTTTCTCTAGATTTTTCCCTAAAAATTCAATTGAAATTAATCAAAAGATCAATAAATTTATATAGAAATGGAACCTTGTGGTGAAGATGCTGATGCTGCTGCTGTACCCAAAGTGATAGCAGCTCGCGGTTTTGTAACAAACTCTTGTACATTACTCGTCTTGATTTTACCATTCGTTAGATAAATCTCCAACCATAATCTGTATCTTGTGCCCGGTTTCAAATCCATAATAACCGTTCGTGTCGGTGAATCTCTTTTGGCAATTTTAAATGTACTCTGATCTTCTTTACCCGAATCGCTTTGATATATTGCACGATAGATATTCACGTATTTATCTTCAGGATACGGTACACCGTTCCAACTGATCTCAACACTCGTGGATTTCGTGTGCTCAATATTTAACGTTACATTAAAACCGTATGTATCGATCTCATTAGCTGTTGTGAAATGTAACATATGTTTAGCGTGCAATTCGGTCAATTGTCCCGGGAATGGTATGAAATAAATACCAATCTCGTATTTTGTATTCGATTTTAAATTCTCCAATGTAAAACTACGCACCGATCTGTGTATCAATGGTGTTGCATCATAGACCATACCATCAATCTCTTTATATCTCAATTGTAAACCGTCAATGAATTGTAACTCGTATTCGGTGAATTTTCGCCATGTTACTGTAACCCATGTTGAATTTATATCAGTGATTGATAAGTCCGGTTCGATTGGTATCATTTGTGGTGCTGTTGTTGTTGTTGTTGTATTTGCATCTTTCGGTGTACGTATTTTATAAATTCGACTAGTTGGTGTATTGTGAAGATTACGCATTGTTACTGTTATCTTTATTTTATATTCAGTGTCCGATTTCAAGCCCAGAAGATCGAATTCTAATTGTGGTGTAGCAATTAAATCGTTCGGTGGTGCAAACACTTGAAGATCCCAATTGTTAAAATCTGGATCACTGGAAGGCAACAACACAACGATCAAGAATTAAAGGATTATGAACGATATTGAAACTTACTCGTGATAGGTGTATCGGACTTCAACACGCCCATGAAGGCCCACAATCACTGCAGGTACCATAAATACGAGTCTTACAGTATGTGGATCGATTGCTTGCAACGAATGCACAGTGATATCTTCATCTTGGAAACCTGGATAGTTGAATACTGGCCCAACTGTTTTAAAAACAGAAATTTGTTAATAAATTTCTATCGGTTTTCTGGTAGAGTGAACAAACCTTGATGGTAGCTCGTGTTTAGTTTGTTATTAACGATAGGTATGCCGCTTTGTGGGGCAATCAAATTTGGGTATTGTAGGATTTGTGGACGGTTTGTTGGTAATGGTGAATTTTTTTGGATTTCATGGATGATTTGTTCTAGTGTAACACCAGGTGGTAAATCGACATCATCATTACCACCATGATGTGGAACTATATATGGCAATACTGGTGGTCTAACATTTGATGGTACAATAAATGATGGTTTTGTATTTATTGGTACATTATGAATTTCTAAAACTGAACCAGATGGATAATTGGCAATCTCCGGATGTTGGTGGATGAATTGGAGTAGTTCATCTTGATTATTATGATTCGGTGGAAATTGCGGTTTGTATTGTTGTGGAATGTTGTAGGGAATTTCAGGATTTGAATTTGGAGGTGCTGGTGGTAGTGGTGGTGGTGATGGTTGTACAGCATGTACAGGCTTATTCTTTTGCGGTTTTTGGTTCTTATTATCTTGCGGCTTTTTATAATTAGGATTTACAGGGCCAGGGAAATGATTTTTGTCGTTATTTTTACGATAATATGGATTCTCATTTGGTTGGATAGCGGGATGGGTATTTCCAAAATCTGTCCCATTATTGTTGTTGTTGTTGTTGTCGTTGTCTGTGTTCGTATAAGCCACTAAAGGTCCTAATATCTTTGATGGAGCTTTGGTTGCTATTAATCCAAATACTTCCGTTGTTTTTTCAGTTTCGTTATGTTTCGTTTCTGAAATTAAATTTCAGGTCAAAACTAACGAAATAACTGAATTAAAAGCTTTTACTAAACTACACCAAAGCCTCCAAGATAGAAAATTATTTACAACAGTCAAGTCAAGTCCTTGTCCCTTACTAGTTTTATGTACAGTATGGTTAGGTTAATAATAGGATACCCCACAAAATTTTCTTTATTTTTTCTCAAATTTTAATGCAAGTTAAAAGTGAATTAATTACCTGATGTTGTGGTCTCTTTCGGTGCTTTACACACCCAATACATGCAACAATCATCATCGGGCAGGTGAGCAACGATCGCATCTTGTGGATGGCATGGTAGATCTGGTGGTGGCGATGCTGTAACAGCTGGACACACATTCTGGCATTCAATTATGCCCATTTCACAATAACAACGCTTATTACAACCGGTTACATTAATTGGTAATTGTTGCCAATTATTGTACAATTGATTTTCATAAATACACGAACCATTTCGTTTGCAACGTATATCCGCTGGACAACAAGTTGGCGGTGATGGTACGAATTGTGGTGGTACAGTTTCCCATTCAATACAATTCGGATCTAGGACATCAACACCAAAATATGTTGGACATTCTAATTTTAAACACTCCACTCCCGATTCCTTGCAAACACACAATGATGTACAGTTATCGTTATATTCTTCATTCAATTTTAGCATTTTTTCCTTATAAAAACATCCTGATGCTTCAGAATTTTCCGGCCTCAACTCCTGTATTCCAATGATATCATCAGTATTTTCGATTTTTAAATATTTCGAACCTTCATGAACATCAACAAACTTCCCAGATCGAATTTGATAAGTTTTCCAATTTTTCTGATCGTCACTAGCTTCAATAAAATTATACTCATCGTTTTCGTTGATTTTCGGATCGAAATTCAATTCAACGGTTGTTGAATTGATAAATTTCGCCGATAATAACTTATGATGATCCTTCTCAGCATGATCATCTAATGTGACATCACACAAAATCGTTTTACAACACGAATCGTTCGGATCTTGGACTTCAACACAACGATCTGAGGTTTTATTGACCGGTGGACATCTCGGTTTACACGATGTCTTCCCTGCTATCTCACACCGGCATACTTCATCGCAGCCCTTGTAGAATTTATCGCCACGATTATAAGTCTTGTTTGCATACGAACAAATCTCCAACGGTTCAGTTTCTGGAATGATCGAAATTATAAGCTTTGGATTTCGTCGAAGTGCTTAAGATGAAACTCACCAGTATCGGCGGTGCAAACTAGAATCGAACAACATGGATCATCGGAATCTTTAGCGGTGCATAGGGGGTCTTCGATTTTTTTACCACGACGAAAATAGGGGCCTTTACAGCGATCGATACAATCCATCCTGCCGTCAATGCAGGTACAAACCGAATCACAACCACTTTCCAATTTCTCTCCGTTCTCGTATGTTAAGCCGCCTTTTTCACAAATTCCTATCCACAATCATATCAATCAATGCTTATCTACCACTGTTATAATTAATTGCATTAAAATACCTTTAGTGTTGTTGTGTATTGCAGATTTGGTACTCAAGATTTTAGCATTTACCATTTCTTCTTCATCATCTTCATCATCATTGATTGTAACATCACTCAAATCGCCAAATTCATCATGTACTGAATGGTTGGAAGACTGTAAAATATTC
This sequence comes from Mylabris variabilis, assembly GCA_037464815.1. NCBI lineage: Eukaryota > Metazoa > Arthropoda > Insecta > Coleoptera > Meloidae > Mylabris > Mylabris variabilis. The sequence continues at coordinate 23,204 of JAZBGW010000026.1, forward strand.
TCAGACGTATTCTCATCGATCGTGAAGTTTAATGCACGTCCTTTCGGCTCTTCGGTCGCATTAATCAACGATTGCGTTAATTTTGGAGGTGTTGTTGTTGTAGTTGTTTCAGATTTGAGAGTTATTGCGATATCTGAAAATTAATAAATAAAACTTGTTGACATTTAAGAAACAATGATAGACAAATAAGAAATGTGAAAAAATCTGTCATTTGCTGAAATAGTCATTAAGAGAATATTGAGCAATTGCTACTTCTAATCAGCACGCAACTTCTCGATTACTACCATTATTATTATTATTATTACTTTCTTGTGATTATTATGAAATACATATAGTAAGGAAGCAGGTTAATATCTTTACAGCTTTAAGCTATACTGAAATGTTATTTATCTGCATTTCGACCCGTTCTACAACATTCTATATATGTGTTCAGAGATACCTACAACAAGAAAAAAAAGACCAACTGTACTCCAACTCATCCCTAGTTTATGGTGATGATAGAAATGAGGAATGATGCCTATAGGGTCGTAGACATGTAACAAAGATAATCATAGATGGAGAATCTTGTAACAGGCATCATTAAGATTTTAATAGAAGTCATTTTTAACGATTGATTTATTTTCTAATTGGAAGCGTCTTAAATATATTTTCACTGTTTCAATATACTGAAAAATCGAAACTTTGTGTTCAACAATAGAGATCCATATCAAAGTTTTGTCGAATATATTTTTGAAAAATAGCAACAAAGCTTGTATATAGCCTCATGATACAATAATCACCATAGTTAACAGAGTGTAAATTTTTACCACTGGCTGGTCGCATTTGTGTAATTTATGGGAGCAAAATGCCATGTTAAATAAATTTTATCCATTAATAAAATTGTATTTTTTCAGATTTTCAAATATTTTGATCCATGCTAGTATAGAAATAGTTTTGTTGTCTTTATAGAGAAAGGAGGGCGAAAAATTCGCACGAAATACCAAACTGATACATTCGAAGAAAAAAATAATAATTAGTGACGTTGATTAAGACAAGTTAAATTTTAATATTTCCATTTGCGATTTATTAACATTACCTGATTCTCAGTTGATTTCCTCTTTTTCATATTTATGCTGTTTTAATTGTTGTAAGATGTGTATAGAGTTAATAACAAAATATGGGTCATAATAAAACAATAGTGGTCAATAAACTCGAAAAATATGAGACTTTCACTCTTATGAATCGAAAATTCTAATAAAATATCCAAGGAGGAGTGGTCAAAATTGACAATTACTATTTAATAAAAAGACGGATGGCGTTTATTGTTTGACTTACCTGTAAAAGGCGACATTTAAGCTACTAATGTTTCTATTAAAAAAAAATCAAAAGATGCTCTGTACTTTATCTGTTATGTTTACTGTTTCGTAAAAGAAGAACAATGGGTTCATTTTTATTATGTTTAGATGGTAGAGATAGTTATTTTTGAACATCCATTACATTCAAGTGGGTGTTGAAAAATTACTATTCTTGCAATATAGCACAAAAGAAGTCATTTTAACTGAAAAACGCAATTATTTATAATTGTTTTTTTTGTTGTTATCATGTTTAATTAAATAAGGTAATCAACATCTAGAAAATATATATACTTATAGTTATTATTCTCATTTTTATTAGATAATAAAATAGAGTATGTTAATCTCCTTTTTCAGTAAAATACAAATATAAAACATGTTCAAGGTGGTCTTTATGTTTATATTATTGCAAACAGTCAACATAACAAGTTCTATAGAGATTATTGAGAAAAACTTGAAAATAGTTGCAAAAATCTACTTGTTTTCATATATAAAATCTCCACTGATATTAGCATTAGAACGATTCACCTTGAGCATGATAGCAATATTCAACTTTTCGAATTGTTTTCATAAAATTTTCCGACTTGATCTACTGTTGAAGTCTCCAACACATTTGGTTACATTGATTAAACATCAAAGTCTAAAAATATTATCTTCTTTTCTATATTTATATTCAAATTTGACATAATAATTTCCGTCATGAATTTTAAATCATGAATACACTATAGCGTTTCGTTATTTTTGGATTTGCTATTCATAGTTTGCGCGGTTGAGTTATTCTAAGTATTTATTCAGTTAATTTTATTACAGCACTATACAATAACCTTATAAAATTATGGGTTGATAAAATAAACATGTACTGCTTTTAGTGGGAGACTATTGGTGTGCTTTATAATACGTTTTATCGATTTCATTAAATTTCGATCGAACTGATTTACACACGATTGCAGGGACGAATGAATGCGGTCTAATTAGTTACAATTTACAGACCCCTATGCATACTAATAATATAATTGAGGATTTTGTCTTTGCTTTGTATAGCGGGGGAGATTCAAATCAATCTCTTTTTACTGTTATCAAAAGAACAATTAAAGATTCCAAAAAAGCAAAAAAAACGCTTCCCGGAAATGATTTGAGATATTGCATGAAATTTTGAGTTTCCTATGAACTTCTTCTCCAAAAACAATAGGTCCTTGACAAACATTTCACTTCCCATTATTATCGTGCTTCTTTCTATAGGTGTGTATTAACTGACTTTATTGTAAGTTCTTCTAAAATGAATTAATTTCGATTTTCGTCCAAAGAACGGTTCGATTTCAGGAGTCTTTACAGAAAATCCTCTTAATGCTCGAAAATTGATTAATTACGACAAAAGTGTCCTAAAACTTTTGGATAAATTCGACAATTGTACTTGAACATTGACTAAAAATGTCTAAATCGCCTTCTAATGACATAAAATTGATAATTTATTTTAGAAAACCAAAAATTCATACTCTAATATGGGTGTTTATTTTAATTCTAATATATTGATTATATATTATATTATATATATTGTTATTATATTGATAATTTATAACAAAAATCTATTAAAATATTAGCTCTAATAGAATTTTGCTTTAAAATTTCCTAAAAGAGCCTGAAACTTTCCTTTGATCATTCAATATCGCATTCGCCAAAGCAGAAATTTCATTTTGAAATTTAAATGATTTACTGAATTTAAATAAAAAATTTATTTTTAATTAACTTTTTCTTGATTTAAAACAGTGATTGATATGTATGAAAAGATCTCAAAACATGAAAAATTTAGCTCAAAAGTCGACTAAAGTGTTAATATCGTTGAAGATTTAGAACAAAAATTTCTTACAATTTCAATGAAAATTTGAGAATTCAACTCGCAATTAAAAGTGACAAGACCGCCTTCAATAAAATCTGATGAAAACTGTGCCAAAACTTAGACTGAAAGACGAGAATTCAGCTGAAAAAGAGACTAATATTTTCCTTCTAACAATATAAAATTCGCTAAAGACCTGAACAATAAAGTCTCGACATTTACATTGACAATCCCGAACTTTTTCAGGGTCTTGTTTGATACACACAGTGAAAGATTGTAATCATTTCGAGATGATAATTGTTGAAAACTCGGTTTTTAGGCTGTCTTGGTATTTCTAAATTGAAATAATTTGCTAGTCATTATTGATGAATGTAAAATAATGCGCAATGTTTTTAACGAATCACGATTTTTAAAGTTTTTGAAATAAACGTGTAAGAAACTTAAAAGTTATCTGATCATTTCATACAATCGAAAATTTGCTGGTATGCATCTCTAAATAAAGGCTCTTCTTTAAAACTATGCCAAACACTGAAAATTTTTGGGTAGGTAATTGATAGCTCTGAAAAAGTACTGTTCCCAAATTGCCAATCAGCTGGGTTGCAAATTGGTATTAAAAGCTACATTGTCTCAATATATTTCAGGACTTTTGTGAAACAGATTTCAGTAAAAGCCACAGTCAGAAAAAATTCGTCTAAATTCAGCTTCAACTTTGGAGACTTGTTTGTCTATTATAAATTATAAATAATAATTTAATCTTGTTCACCAAAAGCTAAATTCTTTAACGGCTTCAGCCAGCTCGAAAAACAATTACATTCTTGTAACTGAAAATTTGTAGTGTATAAAATAATCTTTAATAGCTTATGTTGTAATTCTAACAACATAATAGTCTGTCTGTTAGAAAATTAGTTTCTTAATATCCACAGGAAGAAAGAAGTATCATATTTTTCACGATTCTCAAGTTTATAATGGATACAATAACACAAAATACTGATGAAGAAATACAGATTTTTTATACGATTATTTATCTGTTTTTGAAAAATAACATGCTGGCTTATTAACATTTTTATTTGAAAGGAATAAATAAGAAATTTATAGAAAATTACAAAACGAATATTTTCTATAAAATTGTTGTCGATATGATTGTATGATTGAAATCGAAAAATTCACGGTGAATTTTTTCAGTACGACAATAATAAATATTTATTAGTCCGAAAACGATTGGCTTTCAATTGTGAAAGGTATTGTGGTGGCTAGATATTAAATTTCTTCCATTAAAAAGTCATCAACAGAGGCTCATTAAATTGATATGAACGTATTAAATTAAACAATAATTTTGATATCAAATTAAATTTTTTATAGCGACTCCAACCAAGATTCTTTTATAATCGTTTCAGGAAATCAACCCGGAAAATTCGCATTGAAAGTATGGGTGTACATATATGGATTTCCGTTCGGAAACATGGGGAAATTGAAGAACTTTCATTTATAATCACCTCCATTACGTGTCTGTGCGATTATTTTCATCAATATTTCTGCTTCTGTTTCAGGAAAAGTGTGCGTTTTTAAAGCTCGTCAAACGATAGTTAGAAACATAATCTTTTATTCTGCACTGACTTGTATTATTAATTTTATAATATTAGAATTTTTCATCCAACGGTCAATTACACACAGTAACCTCTGCAAGGTTAATAACATTCAGAATTAAAATTTTTAACGCATTTCTTTCGTCTTGTAATGCCGATAATTAAATGAATCATTACACATACAACTTTCTACAGGTACGCTATTGAATTTCACTAGATAACAGTGAATGTATAATGCAATAAATATTCATAGGCCAATAAAGATTGCTGAAAATTTGCTTGTTCTTCGATCGATTTGTGTGTATTGGGAACGATTTTACGAAAACCTGTCCAAGAACGGTTTAAATAATAAATTCAAAACAATTCTTATTATCAGGTCGACTTGTTTGGTTTGTTGATTTGTTTGGCCTAGAAAATGTCTTGAAAGTAACAAAATGCAGTTATAATAAATGCTTCAGGTGTTTGAAGAAAGTTTGAAATTTATTAATTTGTAAAAACAACACAACAATCTTTCATTCTGTATTTGCGTCAATCAATTTGAATTAAAAAAAAAATGTTCAAATTGAATACAGTGGGGAAGTAAAAGAGAGAAGCACAAAACGTGACACAATTCCCTACAATTGGCACAATTAAAATAACTCTTTTTTTTAAACAATTAAATCGTCAATGAAGAACGCTTCAGGCGGGTTGCGCGCGTGACGCACCGTTGAAGTCTCCAAATCTATCTCCAAAAAACATCAGAATTTATGCTTTAATTTTCAAATATTGAATAGAGAATAGTAAAATTTTATCGGTGGATTCCTTCCGTGATTTTAACGGTTGTTGTTTTTTTTTTGTCATCATCGTAATAGAAATATCTGTACCGTTTTTAGTAATGTGACTCAGCTAAGAAAATTTTTCTTCTTTACTATTTACAACTAATTTGTAGGAGGTGTAATTTAGCTGTTTTTATTTATAAGGAATCGATAAAAACATTATTAAAATTCGAATAATTAGCATTCTAGTCGTGTTGCATCTTCAAGGATTCTTTTTTTTTATACAATCGTGCTGTAATTATCAAAAGAAACAATATTTTCATTTCAAATATAATTATCATTATTATCATAAGAATTACGAATTTTCTCTTCCCCATATTTTCAACATATGAGCTAGTTTCTTATGTAATTTCCTACAGAATAGTTTCTGAGAATCTCATGACGATTGTTTATTGTTAATAATGTTAGAGGAAATAAAAGACGATGATGATGATGATATGATGAGGATGTTCTGGTGTTGGCTAGAAGAAGTGGAATTTTAGGACACAAGTTGTAAATTATTATTTATTCAGGAAACCTGTTCAATAAAGTGAGATTTTAATTAATTTGTTAATTAATGAATTAATTTTTAGGCAGTAGGGCCTTTTATGCCTATCTATTGTTGTTTATAAATATTACATCAAATCCAAGACCTTGTGTTGCTCTCTTTCACTACAATTGAAAAATTCGTATTGTTTTGTAAATAAAAAGAGAATGTCAGGGACCCACTTTTCAACCTACCGTTGCTTGATGTACAATTTGATGTTCCATCAGGACAATTTGATGATGATGATGATAGTAACGATGATGATGATGATGTTCTAACAACACAACAACAAATCACAATAATCACGGATAGTTTATAAAGCATTAGTAGTCTATTTAGCATTTTGTTTATTCAAAAAATTCCAATCACTTGTTCTTCACAGTTGAAACCTATTTTTTACACTACTATTGTTGGCGTCTTTTTGTTCTTGTTTTGTGTATTTTTTTTAATTCGTTTCTTAGTAGCGTAAATGGCATGTAGCCGTTAGAAACACAAGTTTGTTTAATCACATCACTGTTGAATTCTTGTATGAATGTTTAGGTCTGCGGCCGGTCAGCGGTCTGAACACGGTTAGCCTCTCCATCACAATCTACCTTCTATCCAACGTTTGTAATATAGTGGGGCCGTCGTTTTATAAACTTTAGACGTTCAAAAACTGTAAACTTATACAGGCTGTCCGGACTAGCAGTTTACAATTTGGCCGTTTTCACCAAACTAATTCAGCGTTTTAAATAATACCTTAATGATTTGTAGGGTGGTCTCTATAAAACATTTCATCAAAAATAGATAGAGAAAAATTTAGAACCTTATAGCTCATTTGGAAGTCGGTCAAAAAGGCTAGTTTTGGCCAATTTTATGACGAGGTTAACATGTAAAACGACTAAAAATGACTCAAAGACCTCCCAACATTGATTTTTTTCGTTTTACTCCGTTGTATTCTATAAAAAGGGCAAACATTTCGACCTTTTTCAGAATAAAATGGAGAAAAACGAAAATAGTCAATGTTGGGAAAATCTTCGAATCATTCTAAATAATTTTGTTGCAGCAAATTTTCGGAAATTACAACATTGCAAAAAGAGCTTTTTGACTGTCTTAGAATTGAGGTAATATGTATTACCAAAGTGTTCTCCAGGGACGACTCTACAAACGTTTAAAATATTTTTCAAATTGTTCTATTAGTTTGGAGGAAACGGCCAAATTGAGTACTGTCAGACCGGACATCCTGTACATTTACAGAATAATCTTTTCCTTCAAAATATTGCGTTTTCTCGTTTTCACAGCTTCCTCGAAGAAATTCACGACAAATTAATTTTCAAAACAAAACAACACGAGATTTATTTTGAGAAAAATATCAAAAATACCCGAAAATATGCAGGTAGTAAGTCAACAACACCTGCCTCTAATCCACATCTAGACAAAATTGTTCAGTCTGTTATAGAAAGAGGATAAAATATGTGGATGCCACGAGGTTTTTGCCATAATTACACGGGATTTTATCGTTATTATTGTTCACATTTTATAAATCAAGGTCAATATTGTGATTATATATTTAAAAATTATTACCTGTAATAAATTAGGTCACCGAAAAAATAGTTTTAATAGTAATAATAATCGTTATTCACAATTTGTCACACTGTGTCGCAAATAAATTACAAGAAAGGCCATGAAGAAAATCCTGGAGAAATTCTAATGTTCGTATTTCTTCATGTCGATGATTAAGAGCCGACTTTGGAGAATCCCAATAGAAAGTTGTGGACCTCCTTTTGCTGCATTTTGTTTTTTAATTGGTCTTATGTCAAGGTTGATTTTTGGGTGGATTTTTGGTCATGAATCTAAAACAGATAAAAATTGAGTAATTAAAAAAAATGTGTAATTAAAATCTCGTCTGTAATAATTAACAAAAATTGTACGCTTGGAAAAAGTTCGAAAAAACAATAGATTTTATTGCTTTAATAATGTCTATTTTGAAAGTATAATTTTCTTATATTTCCTTGTAATTAACCCTAATAACTTGTTTTTAATAAACATTGATTTTCAAAATTAATAATTTTACGTATAGATAACAAGTAAAACACAAATGTATAAGCCGTTGCCTGTCTTGCTATCAAGACATTTCTTTTATGGTGATTATTTTCAGTGTTTTCAGCTATATATATGTATAACATTCGTTTTTCAGTAACTATTTCATTTCTGCGAAATTTCAATCAAGTGAAGAAAAATTTATGTGGCTAATGAGGTAAGGCAGTCATGAGCAATCTTTTTTGGAAAGAAGAAATAATAAATTTAAGAATATGTATATGTTGCTAAATTCAGCATTTTTTTATGTGCAGTTTTTTTTTTAAAGTGGTCAATCTTTATAAAATTTGTACTAGTTAGCGAGCGATTTGAAAAATATTTCAAGGATTTATAGGAGGGTGTCTAGAGCTCATTTTAGCAAAGTTCGAACCTCGTAGCTCATTTGGAAGTTGGTCAAAAAACCCTCGTTTCTGACAATATCACAATTTACAAAAACGAGCAAAGCACGTAAAAGGACTAAGAGTGACTCGTAGGCCCTCCCGACAGTGATGATTTTTTTCATTTCTCTTCATTTTGTTCTAGAACAGGGGGAAATGTTTCGCATTTTCTCTAGAATGAAATGAAGAAAAACGAAAAAAATCACTGTTGGAGTCATTCTTACAATTAGTTGTTTTGCGTGCGTTGCTAGTTTTTAAAAATTGCGACATTGTCCAAAACAATTGTTTTTTTGACCAATTTCTAAATAACAAATAACCTACGAGGTTCTAATTTTGCAAAAATGGTTTCCAAAGCCCCCCTACAAATCCTTGAAATATTTTTCGAATCGTTCGCCGGCCACTAGGACTTTCATAAAAACTGACCACTTTAAAAAAAAAATCTGTATAACCAAACACAAATCTTTGTCGGGCCACAAACAAGTAACGAAATGCCTCAAGCATGTCGCGGACCACAGCCTGCTCATTACTGATTACTGATATAAAGAATTAATTACTTCTTTTAGGCAAAGAACTTCACATCATAAAAAAATTCGCTGTTTTTTCCCTCTTTATCAAGATCAATGTAATCTTTTTCAAATAATTCAGGTCAATAGTTTAATTTATGAATAAAAAAAGTTGAATTTGGCCTAATTCTATTGTTTACAAGCATCGGTGACAAGCCCAAAGACAGACACCTCATACATCTCTTCAAACGTGGAAAATTTGAAGGGACCAGTCGTAAAGATACAATTGGAACAAATAATACAATAAAGATAATCTTGCGCAATTATATGGAATCGTTAACGCCTCCATCTTTCTTATTTCATTTCCACACCTTATTGTTTTTAATATTTACAATTTTTCATTTGATCCGCTTTCCACATCATTTTCACAACAAATATACGATCAGATTGGCTAATTTTAACGTGATTTCAGAATTTATTCCATTCATTTTCCTGCTCTATAGATAGATCAATCTAAGTTTGCCAAAGTCTACACATCCAAACAAGGTTTTCGGAGTAGTACGTGTCTATTCGTTTTTTTTTATTGTATTATTAGTGGAGTGAGTGAGAGAGAGATAGTGAGGGAGAGCAGAAGGGAGGGGGGAGAGAATACACTCTATTACATTTCTTCTGTAGGCAATGTTTACTGCGTATCCATGATTTTGGTAAAACTTAATTGGATCCATCTATGCTTTTCTATTTATTGACTTTTGACTTATAGATTTTTTTCAGTAAATGTTCATTTTTAAATTAGTTTAAAGTCTGACCTTTTCAGAAGTGTTACTGTATGTTTCTTCTATTATGAAGCAACACTTAATTATGCTAATCTTTTTCAAATAAGCAGATGCTAATATTGTCCCATTACCATTAGAAAAGTTAACTAGTAGTTAGAAAATTATCAGCGATAATTCCCTTTAACCTGCAATAAGAACCATTCGGTCTTTCTTGATCTTTATTATTGAACATGAAAAAAAATTGAATTTGCCGAATATAATCACAATAAGGTAAATATGGTGTCTATCTATGGAGAGTAGCAATAAATTTTCTATAACTTTTTCATTTATTAATACAATGAAATAGTTGTTCTATAAACTTGAAAGGGAACTCTTAGACTATCTCTTGGAGATGAAAGTGCCCTTCTGTGATCTCTGGAAAAGGGAAAAATTGGCGTCATCTCTTGGATATGACCAAGTATTGAATAAAAAATTACTGTTGAAAAAAATCAAGGAAATAATGCTATGCTTTTGAAAAATTAATTTACAATTGCAAAAAATCAAAAATTTATGAGTAATGAAAAGCTTCAGAGAATGGCATTTAAAAATGTGGGCCAAAGATTGGAGTCCCTTACAAGTAGTAAATTTACAAAGCATACTAAACTACGAACAAAGGTTGAGCTAACAATTGTTGGTATTCCCTTCAAAATTTTATTACATCTTTGCAACAATTCAAATTTATTACAAGTAAGCTGGGAAATCCCCTAAGCTAGCACTTCAATGACCCTCGAATATTCACAAATTTTTGATTTTTTACAAAAGGAAATTAATTATTAAAAATAGTTGTTTTTTATATTTACTTTAATTTGAATTTTTTATAAGTAGTAATTTTTCATTCAATATTGCTTCATTACCAAAAGTTGACATCAATTTTTCCCATTTCCAGCCTAATTGTTCCCCTTCAAGTTCTTCTAGAATTGTTTTATTTTGAAAAAAAATTATAGCGTCTTTATGGTAGAAACGTTTATTTAATTTTCTTTTTACATTGACTCAGTTCTCAGGGTTTGTCTCTCAAATTTCCATTGATTTGGGCTAATAGTTTCTGTGGGCAATTTTCACAATTTGATTGAAAAAGTATTAAATTGCCCATTTTTAATCTGTTTCCTACACGTAAACGTATATGTTGAATAAATTTAGCATTTTCAAATATCACAAAAGTCAATTGTGAAACCGAAAATCGTGAAATTTCATCTTTGCAGATATAAAGCGAAATCGTGATCGATTTTCAACATTATAAAAACATAAATTATTAACGAAATCATTATGAATTATTTCTATAATAATGGTAATAAGAATAGAATAAAGAATTGTTTAGCTCGTCTTTCACTTGAATCTAACAGAACTCGTTAGTTTTGTTACGAAAAATAAATTAAAAAATTGTAGAAAATCCACACTCCGGTGGTTATTCATTGGAACCATTCAAAAAATAATAATAAAGCAGAAAAACCGTTTTAACATGTACATACATAACACACAGACATCCGGCATTTACCTTCACAAGATGTTCTAATTAAGCTGGAGTTGGGTCAGATATTCTGCTATAAATCTTGTAATCTTGTCGTGTATTTAAATATTTACTCAACATTTAAAGATTTTCTCATAGGACGAACAAAATAAAAATAATAATAATGAGTCATTGGTTTTTATTAACAATAAAATCAAATCACAGTCACAATACAATTTTGGATTACTTTGATTACAACATGTATAGAGCCTATTTTAACATACAATTGTTCGGTCACGTCCATTTCAATTTGTATTCATATTGTATTGTTAACCATATCGTTGATAGCGTAGTGTCTAGATGTGAAAGCTTGTCGACGTTATATCCAGACAAAGACACAGAAGGACGGGCATTTCAGATGAGAAATGATAAGCGAATCGAATTTTCAAAATAATTCGATAATTATCGGAAATGTTAATTGAATCTGTAGCAGTATTTGTGTAATCGAATCGTGTTTTTTTCTTCGTAATGATATAGGTAAATGTTCCGGTTGGGGCTCTCTACCAGTGTGTTACTCTCCCGGATGCACCAGGTTGTGTGAAGACGACGTCATTGGCTCTCACCGTAACACCCAGTTGTATCGGTATAGAAGAGCAATACGAACACCAACACCACAATATACGGGAATACCTCTTTCGAAAGTCGGTCAGTGTGCTGATGACAACAAGTCGAGTAATACAGCCGCTATAGTTTAGTTTCAAATATCCGCGATCGCGTACACAACGCTTATTATTAAACAGATACTCGTAGATAAGAGACGACTTGCAAGTTTTGTGATTAATTGTGACTCGATCTGGATTAATTAATCTCTATTTGTCAGTTTATATCCAGAAAAGTTGATAATGTAAGTAGGATTTCTTTAATTTTGGGTAGATTGAGTAAATTTGGGCCTCTTATTGTAGCCTACGGTGTTAAGCTAGTAGGCGACAACTAATTAATAATCAACTTTCTTTGGCCAGGTATATTCGGTTTGAACATTTTTAGAAATCGCCGTCATATTAACATGCATTAACATCATCGAAATTTCTTTTGTATCTACAATCTCTAGTGTTTGTTGTATTCTAGAAAGTCATGAGTCGGATTAACGAAACAAAAATTCACCGGAAACTGTGCTATTCCTGTATATATTTCAGTAGTTTATAAATATAAAACCGCTAAACTACGGATCTTATTTGAGAATGCTACAATTTACGAAAGTTGTAAAATTTCCTCATAACGGACTCTTATAACAGCAATAATAAAACAATTCGATTTGCTAATCATCTGCTGTTTTCAAAACGATTTACACTTTCTTTATTTGAAAAAAAACTGCAATGAAAGTCGGTAGTTGATTGGTAATTATATGGAATAGAAATAGATTAGTTTTGAAATTGATTTAAATTATTATTGTTGGTTGTTTTATATAACGATCGTAAAATTCCGGAAATTGATAAATCCACACAGGTTTGCTGGAGAATTTTCGAATCAGTGATACAGATTTGATAATGATGTCAATGACTGGTGGAATGTTCAAAATTTCCACAATAAACACATGCTACGTTTTCAATTTTTGTGTTAAAATCAATTCTTCGAACCGTTATTTTTTTTGCTTCGGTTTTCGTTCCGGTTCAATTAAGAAAAATATACCTAATCGATTTAGTTCCGGTTTTCGTTCCTG
>JAZBGW010000026.1:36258-47530 GCA_037464815.1 Mylabris variabilis
CTTTCACCCTTAACAAGGGATGAAAACTCGACTTACACCTTTTAGTACCCCTAGCGAATCTATACCATTTAGTTTTTAAATCACTAGAAATATTGAGCTGTTCCAAGAATATTTGAAAAAATTAATCTTGCAGGGGTAGCTTCAACCCCCAATATCTCCCTCAAACTTGAGTATGAACACAAAATACACAAAGAAAATGAATTACTTTTATACGAAAAATCATCGAAAGCGGGAGTTTCGACGCGGTTTTGGAGCAGAGAAGAAGAAAAACAGTTTTTGTTTCCGGCTCAGCCCCGGATTTCGTTCCGGTCAAAATTTCGATTTTTTCCGGTTTCCAGTTTTCGGTTTAGTTTTAGTTCAAAGTCCTGGTTAAAATACAGTGCATGAGAAATGAGAATAAATGGATAAATCATTTGAAGAAAGTTAATTTGTAAATCAAATGATGCCGTACCGTCTCGTTTATCATTTGAGCTTAATAATAAGAATACAACCTTATTATTCACAAGATTAGAAAATTGATACCAAGAAGTGATTCAGACTAGAGAATTCCGAATTAAAAAACCAGTCTCCTACGATAATTTTCTATTGAACAATAGATTAATAAATAAAAGCATTTTCATCGTCTTTTTATTAAAATACGTCGATTATTCTGCAATTTTTCTCATTTTACCTTATTAAAAAATAATTTAGCGTAATTTTTACCATTTATACATTTGAAAAGATATCCAATAATAATGGAAACCATTTAAAATAAGTTTAAAATGAATTTAAAAAGAAGCGGTCTAACATTTAAAAAAATTTGATCTTACCTCACCCAAACCTTGGGGACTAAGCATCGGTCCAAGCCTCGTCCCAAGCTTAGCCCAATGGACAATTTCATCGCTCCCAAGCCCTGGAAGCTAAGTATTGCCACAAGCCTCGTCTCAAGCCTGGCCCGATGGTTCATCTCACAGCACCCAAGCCTTGAAAGATAAGCATCCGCCCAAGCCTGGTTGAATGGTCAATCTCATCGCGCCCCAGCCTTGGGAATTAAGCATTGGCCCAAGCCTCGTCCCAAGCTTGAACCAATGGTCAATCTCATCGCCTCTAGGTCTTGGAAGCTTAGCGTTGGCCCAAGCCTTGTATCTAGCCTGGTCCAATGGTCAATTTTATCGCATCTAAACCTTGGAAGCCAAGCATTGGCACAATTGGTCAATCTCAGTTTCAATTATTGATAAATGAAATCGGCTAATTAGTCGATGAAGATGGCAATCGACATCAAATTAGGTTACAAAAGAATACGGTCTTTGAGCTTGTGTGTTCCACAACATGGAAAGAACATAAGAATTTTGTGGTTTTTCCATTCAATAAACTTGAATTTTGGTGAAATATAGAATGGAAAAAACGGAAAATTATTAAAACCAACACGCAATTTAACTTAATGACCTTTTTTTATAACAAACAATTTAAATGATGAAACGATTTGTTGGGGGAATTTATAAAAAGTACCATCAACACGTTTCTATAGAGAAACTCGAAAAATTTCAAGGTATTTACTAATTAATTATAGATGATTCATGTGATGTTCGTGTGTACATAAATAAAAATCTACGCTACCCACAATAGAATAGTTGATTTTACAATTAATTTCATCGACAATTTGTTGTCATGAATAATTAGTTTGCTATTCAATTACAATAACGACCAATTCTTGTTCTAGATAACAACCATAAAATGGTGATACGATGGGCGTGGTGTTTAGGTATACTTCTGGTCTTAATTACGAATATTATTGCGAAAAAAGGTGAGAATAGTTTTATAAATTTACTTGTCGAATTTCCGTTTTCCTGTTTTAATAAATTAACCAAAATAAAAAGGACGGTTTGACCTTTATCGCTACAGTTACCGTTGCGTTTCAATGATGAGAATATTTTTAACAACCACACAAAAGATTTACAATCATGTAAACAATTAATTTTTCAAACTGTCTTAAAATTTATTTCTTCGTCATCTTTTAACATAGTCCTAGTTTTTCTCAACGGTCGAATCTACAACGCTTTCTAAAATAGTTAAATTCTTGTGTTATTTTAACCAATTTATGGCAGTCATTCATTACATAAGCCATATATATTTTGGACATTTTCTAATAATAAATGATTATAGCTTTTCAGTCTTTATTACAAAATGATAATAATGACTCAGTGACCGACTACAACAATATTACTACCGGGTTTCCTTCCTAATTTCATGACATACTCTCATCGACATTAACGGTCATCAATAGCGAACGAAATCGGTTTTTATTAGCGAGTACTTTACTAAAATCGAGGTCAAAACTTTTTCTATCTTGTTCTCATCGTTAATTGAATCAATTTCCAGATACAACAAATGCGAAATGTCCAATGTTGACTGAATGCCCGTTCCGTGCCCAACACTGTCAGGAGGACGATGACTGTCCCGTCGACAGTATTTGCTGTAAAAGCCCCTGTGGAAAGGTTTGTACGAAACAACTGTTCACCGGCTGTCAAACACTGCGTATGGCAGCTTCACGGCGTGCAAAATCCCTGGGTATCGATACGAGATCTGTTCGAATGCCGCGATGCAATAAATCCGGTGGTTTTGAGCCGATACAATGCGATAATGAAATAATCAGTTCTTGTTGGTGTGTGGATGAAACTGGCTTTGAATTGCCGGGAACTCGAGCTCCGGCTGCTGCTCTTGTCAACTGCACCGGTAAGTTTCTAGAAGAAGTTCAAATGATTGATTATGGGAAAGTTTTGATATTTAAATTCGTCACGCATGTCGTGAGCCTATGGCATTGACATTTAAAACGTTCACAATTCAAGTAAATAAAACTAATTAAATTAAAAAATTTCAAATTCTTTGATTATAAATCTAATTTGGGTAATTTGAACTATCCTCATTAAAATCATCTCGACTCCTGTTTTGTAAATGCAGAACACCGTGACCGTTCACTAAAACTTTCACTTTAACTACTTTGTATTTTTTTTTGGTGGAAATACGTCGTCATTAGTCATTAGAGATAGTCCTTGTTTTGTTGACGAATAAAACAATTCCAAAAACAACAAAAACTATAATTCATAATGATTTTTTTAACAGATATATCGTAACGTCCACATTCCCATAGTTGTGATACGCATCGTACATTTTGTTCTAGCAACAAAACACAAATCTAGTTGTACATGCGACCAACATAAGAAATAAGAGCTGTACATACGTATGTACAGGTTCATTGACTTGTTATCTTGTTAGTTTTATTATCAAACATTGTACGTTTCCTGAATTCTAAACAGATGAAATAATTCTGTATCTGATTTATCTCAACAAAGTCTTATCATAACAAGTTATGTCGTTGAACTAGATACATGCGAAATTTATTAATAAAACAGGTCATGGCCTGCAATTATATCCGCATATGAGACACCAATTCATTACAACGTTCTCAATGAAACTGTGAGATAAATATTTAAAATTAGAAACCATGAAAATGGTGGATGCGCCAATTCAAAAAATCAAACAAGTGCAATGTGTATAGTGATGAGCATATAAAAGAGACCACTTTTGTGGCCCTGTGTAAAACAGGCTTTTGGTAATATAACAGATTTCTTACAGACCAGACTGGGGGTGGGGTTATTGGTGCTATTTTAAGTATTTACATGAATATTTTCTACAAATTTTTCATGATGGAAACTCATTCTAATTTCTGCTACCTTCGAAAATCGTGATATTTCTCGTTCAAGATTGTATGTGCTCGTTACTGTTCATTGAATTGTAATTATTTGGCGGTTCTGTTGAAATTGCAGCCCCCAAGCCCTGTGCGGACCACACGTGCCGCATGTTCTGCCCTCACGGTTTCGCCCTAACGAAAGACGGCTGTCCATTATGCAGATGTCGTGATCCTTGCGATGATATAAAATGTCCCAATGCATTGGAATGCCATTTAGAAGACCTAGCCTGTGCAGATCCACCTTGCCCGCCTGTACCAACGTGTAAGTATAACCTATTTCAATTTTTTTTTTAAAAAACCTTATTGCAAGATGCTAGTGAAAGTGATGGCTATAACGCATTAAACATCAAGCGTATAATTAACAACAAGGTGTGTTTGTATATATTTAATGTTGGGAAGAGTTTACAAGTGTGCCTCACCCATATTTCAAAAGTTTATGGGCATAATATGATATTCATCTCAACAATTCAGTTGCATAATACAAATAATTCATGTGTAATTTTTCTGTTTAGGTAAAAGAGGGCGCAGCTTGGAGAATATTTGTCCTGTCGGCGATCCGTTAAGAATAAGCGACACTGTTCGGCCGTTCCTCTGCGGCAATGATCCTGGAAAACCGACTTGCCCGCCAATGTATCAATGTTTGGTACAGAAAGGGAACGATTACGGTGTTTGTTGTCCAGCCTCATTGAAAATTCAAAAAACCGGAACATGTCCTGCATCCAACGAATCAATGGACGAGTGCGGTCGAAATTGTAGTCACGATTTGGAATGTCCATCTGTTCAGAAATGTTGCCAAAATGAACAATGCGGTTCATCATGTATGCATCCGAAGAATGTTACAGGTACTGCAAAAAGATTAACATTTTAATCGTTGGCATTTCACGTTCTTTTGTTGAATTTAAGAGTGCCTTCACCAACGCGCCTTATCGGAAATCTTGGCAGTTAGCGAGAGAGCCGGTCGAGGTTACATACCGCAATGTAACCATGAAGGGCAATTTGAGGCGAAACAATGTAGCCGAAATGGGTTGGTCTGTTGGTGTGTCGATAGACTAGGCAGAAAGATTCGCGGATCCATGGGACCGGCTGAAAGTACCAACTGTAGTTTAATTGAAAGTAAATTGCCCATAAAAATTAAACTTTTAAAAAAATTAAAATCGTCGAAATTGTTATAGCTCGAGAATATAATTCCGGTCGTAGCTTGGATAATCAAGAGAAGCAATGTGATATGCTTGAGTGCGCTGCTGTTTGCGAATACGGTTTCAAAATGAACGAAGACGGTTGTCCGACCTGTAAATGCGATGATCCATGCGATGGTTACATGTGTCCAGAAGATGAAGAATGCATCAATGTTAAAGAAGCTAGCTGTACTGATTTTCTTTGTCCAACATTACCAGTTTGTCGGCCAAAAGCAATCTATGCCAACCCTTGCGATCAAGGAACACCTTTAACTGATGATATCAGTGGAGCTCCAGTTGCTTGCGCCTTAAGATCTGAAGATGGTACTTTATGCCCGTCAAATTATGAATGTACAGCTGTGCCTGGATCAACTCAAGCTGTTTGTTGTCCAGAAAATGAAGATATAGAAACCGAAGAAACTACCAGAGTTGAAGAAGAAATTACTAAAGTAGAAGAAAAACCTCAAACTAGTGAGTGAAATGCATAAAATCAACAGAACAGTTTTATAATTTTGTCGGTTTCAGTGTGTGAATATCTACATGATTTTTCTGATAGCATGGAGGGTACAAGAGAGGGAATGGGTCTAGCAATACCACCACCGATTTGTAGTCCAGAAGGTGATTATCTACCAACTCAATGTCATAATGGTGATTGTTGGTGTGTTGATCATTTCGGTACTGAAATTCCTAAAACAAGAGGTCATGGAAATTCCACAAAGAACTGCCAGGAATTACGAGAAACTATGGAATGTTTAGATATAACTTGTCGAATGGGTTGTGAGTACGGATTCGTACTGTCGGAGGATACAGGTTGCCCTCAATGCCAATGTAGAGATCCCTGTTATGGTGTGACTTGTAAATCAGATGAACAATGTCAACTTGTTGAAGTCAGTTGTAAAGATCATTACTGTCCTCCTGTACCTGCATGTCTTCCGAAAAAGATCGGCCAATGTCCCTATTTAGTACCAGCTACTTCAACATCTTGCGATTTCGAATGCAACTCAGATTTAGCTTGTAACGGTACCATGCGGTGCTGTTCGAACGGTTGTGGTACCCAATGTGTTGAACCATTAATGTTAACAGCATGCCAACACCAAAACGCTCTATCCCAACATCAAGCCCATGAATCGGGAAAACCAGCCGGTAAAGTCTATATTCCAAAGTGCAGTGAAGATGGTTCCTTTGAGCCGAAACAATGTAATCCTGGTACCGGTGAGTGTTGGTGTGTCGATTTTCGCGGATTTGAAATCTCACAAACGCGTACAAATCAATATCTCTCTTGTGAACCACCACCGAAATCCAATTGTCCGCTCTATAAGTGTTTGCATGATTGTGAGCATGGCTTTGAGCTTGATGAACATGGTTGTAGAACTTGTAAATGTATCGATCCTTGCTCGAAAATATCTTGTCGGGGTGAAGGCGAAATTTGTCGATTAGTATCGGTGGAGTGTGTAGATGCGTTCTGTCCATCAGTACCGATGTGTTTACCGAAAAAGGAGAATCCTTGTCAAAATGGAGAGCCGTTAAAATTGGGCAATAGTGATGAGATTGTTACTTGCGGTCCAGACTATGAAAGTTGCCCATCGTCGCATAAATGCCAATTAAGTCCAGTTGGGGAGTATGCTGTTTGTTGTCCTAAACCAAGTACTTTCATAATAAATCCAACAAATTTAACAGGACTAATCCATGATTTTTCTAGGAGATGTTTGTTTTGAGCCTTTAGATAAAGGTAAATGTGAAGACGATGAATATTCAAGAAATCTCACACGATACTATTTCAATTCGCGAACAAATAAATGTGAAAGCTTCATTTACAAAGGCTGTAACGGTAATCACAATAACTTCCATTCGGAAGAAATGTGTAATTTAGTTTGTCCTGGTTAGTTTCATTCATTCATTGTAATTTTCTAGAAATAATAATTGTCTACAATTTTAGTTTTAAGTCAATGTGAAAGACTTCGAGAGAAGAATCAGAGGGCAGCTGAACGCTATCGGAAACCGACATTTATGCCACGTTGTGAACCCAATTCTGGTACATGGCAGCCGGTACAATGTCTCGAACATGTCGGTGTTTGTTGGTGTGTTACACCACAAGGTGAACCATTAAAAGGTACACTAACTAGAGGTGCTGAGCCTCAATGCAATTTCCGACAGGCTAGAAATCGTGCTGCCAGTGATCGTTCCGATTACATTAGCGAAGCTGATTTAGGTAAAACTTCAAAAAAAAATTCCAATGCTAATATACAATGCTAATAATACGAAATTCGAAATTGTAGTTCTTGAAGAATTGATGATGCAAATTGGATCGTTCGATATCGATAATGAGGAGCCTCAACAATTATTCGAGACTGATATTAATTTGAAGACTCGTTGCGAAGCTTTAGGTGGCCAATGTGATGCAAACGGTCGATTTCTACCGACACAGTGTGAAGAGGATATTTGTTGGTGTGTAGATGAAGCTGGCAATCAATTATCGCACACGAATAGTTTCAAGAAAGGTGAAATTATCTGCTCGCATACATCTGTGGAGAGTGCCGATGTAACGTTGGCGTTCCGTGGTGAATATGATGGAATATCAGCAATACCAGTCACAAATCAAATAACAAAAATTGTTAAAAGTCTGAAAGGAATCATCGATAGTAATGGCATGAAAATTGATACAACACCTGATATCCTCTACATAAAATTCTCATTAATCGGTAGTAATAAAGTTGATGTTGCATATCGTTTAGAACAGATGGTGATGCAACAACGATTGCCGGGCTTAATTGCTGATATAACCAGATCTAGAGTAACACATAAAATTACCGATGCGAATTTGAATGATATTATTGCAATGGAACATCGAGAAATTGTTTCACAATCACCAGTTTCAGTAGTTGCACCATATCATACAGCATTGATTGTAACAGCAGCTGCATCAGCATTCGTTATATCCGTTCTAACATTATTAGTGATTCTATATCGCAGAAAGATGAATAATATGAATAATAATAAGATTATTGATGATAGCCGATTCTTATCGAACAGCAGACCGATTTATATTGAATTGCCCAACGAAAAATTCAATTCTATTCCAACTGAAACGAAACAAACGTAGAGCTTAAGGAAAGTGAAATTTTCAAAATTGACTGTGCTATTTTTATGTTTTTTTTTTTGTAATTTGTCTTCGACGGCAATTGAATGATTCGTGATTTAGTTTAAGCTAAAGTACCTACCATTTATTTTGAATAAAATTTTCGTACAGCAGTATTTATTTATTTAGAAAAACTCACACTATTGTAAATACTTTTACACTTTATTACTAATAAATAATATAATTAATGGTAATTCGGTCTTTATTTACCTGAAAAAAATCCTCAACTTGATTAATAAAAACATTAATTTTTTGTAGTACCTAATGGAGCATTTTAAATGAAACCCAGACCCTTAGCGTTTGATGCCCCATTAAAATTGTGCACCCTTTCTTAATTTTAACAAGGGTCAGTATATAGAAAATATAAAGTGAAATTATTTATATCTATGAGAATAATAAACATGTAACGCAATCCAAATTCTAAATATAAAAGAACAAAATGTATTACAATTAAGTGCGGGAACTACATATTGTTCGATTCGGTGTCCGAAAAATACAACTTTTAGTACTCGATGTCTTGCTTGTTTTCTGAGATATGGAAATGTGTTATACAGCATTCGAAAGAGCATTTTAAGGAGCATCTAAGGGCATGAGCAAATTTCCATTTAATCTTCAAAAATTGAATTTCTAGAGGATGTCATGACAAATCCCCATGTAGAAGCTTTCAAGCAAGGCATCGTACGATTCTCTATCTTTAAATTGTGCAAAAAAAAACTTAAAGTGAAAATTTTACAAGTCTATCGAAAATATCTTGAAGATTCGTAAAACATTTTCGATTTGCTAACAATGCGTCAAGTCATGAAGGAAAATATAAAAAAATGCTTCAAAATTTTCCTGTGTAATTCAGAACATCATCAAAACTTTCTAAGAGAGGAACAGTCCTTAGATGTTCTTAAATTTCTCTTTCTAATGCTGTATCGCACGTGTCAATATCTCAGAAAGACGCGAGAAATCATTTTTATTGAAAATCGGGTTAGTAGTACCTGAGAATGTAAATTGAATTAGTCATCAATCTCTAGTTTCTGTGCTTTAATTCTTCTAAAACGATTAGAATTCCTAGAACTACTACAAACGGGTACGGCCGTTAATTTTGGACCTATGTAAACTAAATCCGTAGGAGCTTTTTTCTCGAATCGCAGTCAAAACAATAGACTTTTTTTTACTATCCCAAAGAAATAATCCATCAAATAATTGTAACAAGAAGCGAGAAGGTCACCACCAAAAAAACATACCAATTGTGAAGAGCTTGTTAAATTGTATTTTTGGAGGGGTTAATGTTAAACAGGAAAGCAAATGAAGAACTAAACCCCACTTAATTCATATCTTTATTCATATATGTACCTACAAACTGCTCTTGAATTTAGTGATGGTTAAAAGTTTGAGCAGCACTGCTTCAACCCCCGAATACTAAACTAGCATCTTCCATATTTCTACTTGAACAAAACATCCCTTAAATACACTACCTTGCTCTAATTTATGTCAAATATTTATAGGTGCTCTGTGCTGTGTAATATTTTTCTTGTTTCCATCTAGTATTGCCTCTGTAAATAGAACGAGAAGAGACGCTAATTTAAGTTGAGCTCGACTATATCGATGATGAAATTGTTCATTTTGTTTTGACACAATCCAATAAAATGTTCACTTTTGAGTTGACCACGCCAAACTTATAATAAGCTAGAAATGGAAAGACTTTCATAATATATAAAGACAAAATTTGTAAAGAATTATGAAAGAAACGTAAAATCTTGAATTGTAAACTCCACAAAATAACAGTAACAAAGTAGAATATAAATTTCTCTTTAACGTTCAATTTTAAATAAATTTCACGTTCACATTGATCGTTTAATGTTAAAAGATTGTATAAATAAACTAGAAAAGCTTTTGTGTTCAATACAGGATTCATAGCCCACATGCCTTCCATTAAATTTTCTACCATAAGTAGAAACTTTTCGTTTTTCTTTTCGATAGCCGGACGTACAACTTGTGTTGCTAGAATTTCACAAATCTCAACAGTCTCCTGCACTGAATGTCGACAAATATTAAACCTAAAATTCAATCTTTAAAAGAATGTAGAAAGCTTTGCAAGATGCAATACCGATCTTCGATTCCTATTAAATATCCAATGACGCGCCAAACATGAATGAAACCCTGCCAATCTTTGGATTTCACGCCGAATATTCCGACTTTATTGCTACGAATCAAAGCATAACCCATGAAACCAAACTGTGTTAATGCCATATCCTTTTGACTAATTCGATGCAGACCGCTTTGGAAGCACCGTTTACTGGCCGAATTATGGCGATTCTTGACATAGAGTAAAGATTTCCATAATCTGCAATAGACTTGAACGAATTGCAAAATCAACACAAAAATTTTAAAGCATCTACCGTGTTCCCGGTTCCGGTTCACTCTCATACCACAGACACATGTGATTTAAAGTCGACATGTACCGTTTATAGGCCGTTGCCGGTGATCCAGACATATTCGTATGGATTAAAATTTGCAACATTGACGGTATCGCCAGACCGCTCAGGAGGCCCAACAGTTTTGCAAAAAACAGAGCAAAGATATTGTCGAAGAAAAATTGCCGTCCTCTACAAATTTCAATCGATTTAATAAAAATAAAAATCGAAAATGATCCACAAACCTTCGATACAAAAATTCATCGTAGAACGGCGGCAATACTGGACGATCGTAAGTTTCATGATCATCATCACAGGGAATTTTCGCACCTTCATTTAAAAGATAATTTACAAATTCTTGAGCGTTGAATTTTTCTTTCTTATCTATAAAAATAATGTGAAATACTCTCACAAATATCAACGAAAACAAAATGAGAACTATTACCTACCTGATTGCATGTTCTTCTGAACTTTA
Organism: Mylabris variabilis; assembly: GCA_037464815.1. NCBI lineage: Eukaryota > Metazoa > Arthropoda > Insecta > Coleoptera > Meloidae > Mylabris > Mylabris variabilis. The sequence goes on from JAZBGW010000026.1 coordinate 47,174, forward strand.
CTAGGAAACTGAAGAATTTTCTTTAGAAATTCGCTTGAAATATACAATTTTTTTTCTAATGTTGTAGTTACACACGATCAAACCTGGTGGTTATTATAGGAAAGCTAAAGTGCTCTACTTGTGCAATTTGCTGGAAAGTTGAATGTCTTTAATAATTAATTTATCATTAATATAAATAATTAAAATAATGACGTTATAATTGCAAAAAAAACACACTTATATCTATCCTTTTTATTAGCAGAATAAAGTAAATTGATCTTACCGGTAACTTATTGTGATCGCTTAGAAAGCTTTTGTGAATCAACACCTACACTTTATTTTCTGTTGTTACAATCGTTGATAATATTGTTGTTTGTT
>JAZBGW010000026.1:47561-58793 GCA_037464815.1 Mylabris variabilis
AATTTTCACTTCATCAACAGTAGAATCTGTACTTTCTTTTAAACTATCTAGATTTGACTCGTCTGCAACAACAAATTATATTTGACTTGATTATAAGACACACGAAAAAAAAGTAGGAGAAAACTCAATCCATTATTATTGAATTGCTTACGTTGAGATAATCGTAAACGTGAAAGGAAAAACGCACATATGAATAACGAAAATGTAACGCATTAATTTAATGAGTTATTATATGAATAACTGGGAAAATAGAAAGTGAAAAATATAGTTTGTTGAAAAAACGTTTGTATAGAAGGAAAATAAGGAGGGCGCATCCACCATTTTTACACTCGTCATTACAATACGTAAAATTTCGACATATTAACGAGAAATTAATGATAGATTTGATGTAACTACTTCCAGAAAAGTTGTAATTAAAGTGGAAACTCTTGTTACTAATTATTTTTTAATTTTAGTGCTTCCCGTTGTCAAAACACAATCAACTTTATTTATTTTATTTTTTACCGGCGTTCGTTCCACTTTATTCTTGCTTTGTTCCTTCATTATACTTTGTTCTTAAATTGATTTACATTTATCTTTTACAATTGATACAGATTTAAGTAAAATCATACCGTGTGTTGTTGATTTTCACTTTTTTAAACAGTTAAAGCCATCAATAAACTAATAAGTTTTGTGGTTAAATACTTTGAGTTGAACGCTTTTGTTCACCTATTTTATCACATATTTGTTAAAAGTCCCTAATTATACTCACCTTAAAATTGTTTATTGTTGTAATAATGTTAATTTCCCCAAGGCTAGATTGACGCATATGCAATCTTTAAACTAGCTGGTTCCTTTTTTTGATGTTTTCATTTACGTTGCAGAGTTTTTGAGATTTTAAGCATTATATCGTTCTATATTCTACTAAACTGCGAATTGGCATATTGGTGGCAATCAAAGTTATTATTCTGTAATCTGCAATCTGTAATCTATACTCGGTACTACCAGAGTAGTTGTGAACTTGATTATAAGAACCTAGACATCTGATCAAGTAAAGTGGACTTTATGTTCCGAAATTATTCAAGTTTTAAGGATGAAATTCAATCAGTGTTGATCGTTGAGTCAAAATTTCGTCCCCACCTTACGATAAAGTACCGTTACAATTATTTGCTATAAAATGAAAAAGATTTTGATGCTTTTGGTGAATTATCAGATTGAATTCTTTTAGATTAGGTTTTAGACATTCTGAATGGTTAACAGGGGACTATTTAGACATTTAGAGGCTACGTTTTTAAAAAAAAGTCGTCCTAAATCATCATTGGTTAGCTAAATTTGATCTAAGATTATAAAAACGAAACATCTGGGAGACTTTTACAAAATTTTGGAGTCAAATTTGCACTTTTTCACCAAAGGAGCCCAATTTAGAAACTTGTTGTGAATTAAATTTCGATTTTAAGCTTAAATTTCTGGACATCTCCATTCTAAATTGTCAAAATCCAAATACCTACCTTTCGTGAGTCCTAGAATTCAGTTTGATATTTCAATACATTGCCGTCTTAAAATATCAAATTTAACAAATTTCGCTAGTAATAAGGCCGTAACAATTTAGACACTCTTAGTAAATGTTTGAACTTTATTCTTAATCTTTTAGACTAGATTTTACAACATTGTCTTTTTAGTAATCATTTTTTAGCAATTTTTTTAATTAGATACAATGCCAAAAGAAGGGAATTCAATCTAATTTTTGAGTTGAATCCTCAATATTCAATTCAAATTTTGAGAGATAACAATTATTTTAAAACTAAAACATGTGAGTTATTGTAACCAAATTTGTAATACGCTAAAAATGGAAAATTTCGCCTTAACCACATAGCTAAGATTTCAACATAATTAAAATATAAACGAAATACAACAAATTGTAAACTCCACATTACAACAATTGTTAAATAATACAAAAATTTATCTTTTAAACTTAATTTAAAATAAATACTAACACTATTCTTACTATAATAATCATTGATGTTGTTGTTATTGCAATTATATTTCTCGATGGGTTGAAGTAATTCGTGTAAAAATACCATCAATGAATTATAACTAATCATAGGACTTATCGTCCATACACCTTCAACTAAATACTTGGACATTAATAGAAAATCATTATCTTTACGTTCAACATTCGGTCGAAATACACGATCGATTAAAACCTGACAAATCTCGCGAGTTTCATTGATATCATCACGACAAATATTGAAACGTTCATCGATTCCCATTAAATAACCAACAATACGCCATATATGTACGAAACCTTTCCAATCATCCTCATCGATATTGTGCAAACCGACACTTTTCGATCTGACCAATGCATATCCCATAAAACCGAATTGTGTTAATGCCATATCCTTTTGATTGATTCGATTGATTTCGATACAGGCACGTTTACTGGCCAAATTATGACGATTTCGTACATTGTTAATTGCTCTCCATGATTGTGTGTGTTTCGCTGAAAAATCATCCTCATACCATGTGCACATATGGAGTAATGTTGATAAATAACGACGGTATGCTGTCATGCCTGAACTGGAGTTTTTCGTAAATATCAATATTTTTGTTATTGTCGGTATCGATAGGATCGTAAGGAGGCCCAAAATTTTACCAAAGAGTAATGCGAAAATATTGTTGCGAAAAAATAATTGACCTCTGAAAATTTTCAAAAATATAACACAAAACAATACGAGTTTCAATACAGGGTGTTTTTTTTAAAGTGGTACATTCTTGTGAAACTCGTACTAGCCGGCGAGCGGTTCGAAAAATATTTCAAGAACTTGTAGGGAGGACCTTTTAGCAAAATTAGAACCTCGTAGCTTATGTGGAAGTTGGTCAAAAAACGGTTGCTTTGGACAATGTCGCAATTTTCGAAAATGATCAAAGCACACAAAACGACTAAGAATGACTCGTAGACCCTCCCAACAGTGATTTTTTTAGTTTTTCTCCATTACATTCCGGAAAAATTGCGAAACATTCCCTCCTGTTCCAGAATAAAATGGAAAAAAACGAAAAAAATCAATGTTGGGAGGGTCTACGAGTCATTTTTAGTCGCTTTGCATGCTTTGTCCGTTTTTGTAAATTGTAAGATTGTTAGAGACGAGCATTTTTGACAAACTTCTAAACAAGCTACGAGATTCCAATTCTGCCAAAATAATCTCTAGACACCCTCCTATAAATCCTTGAAATATTTTTCAAATCGCTCGCTAATCAATAGGATTTTCACAAGAATTAACCACTTTGAAAAAAACACCCTTTAAGTTACCTTTTATATAATTCTTGGTTGTAATATAGGGGTAAGTCCGGCCGATTGAAAGAAGAGACTGTATCATCACAAGGTGTCTTTGCGCCTTCAGACAGTAACAAATCCACGAATTTTTCTGCACTAAATTTCTCTAAAATCGTCATCTATTTTTATTAAAATTAAAAAATGCAACATGAAAACTCACCTTCTTCAGTCATTACTGTTAGTGTCACAAAAATATTCTTCCACTATTAAAAATCACCTATAATCATAAAATAAAGTTTAATACGAAATGTTAGATAACGTTTCATTAATTTTATTTAAACAAATTTAAGAAATTACAAGCTTCGAGGCCGATTCTCTCGATACAGCGACATTGAACCTTTTTGGAATAAGTAAAGTAGTAAAAATTCGATTCTTATTTATTATTTATTTATTATTATTTATTATTTATTTGGTGATCAATTGTTAACGTTATCAATGAAAGGCTTTCTAGACATAAAAGTTTTCTCTATAAATGATACAAATATTATTTATTTGACATCGATAATAGAACAAGAATAGTTCTACGTCTTTTACAAGGTAATTGCTATTTTTAAATATTTTTTCTTAATTTAATATTCTGGTCATAGAAGAGAATGCAATTTTCAAATAAATGTATGACTTAATGGTTTTCTATAAATAAAGCTTTTCCTTAAACAATGAACAACTGTCGAAATCTCTTTTTAACAAACTACAAACTATCCTAAATTAAAAAATAAACCTTGTACTACTTGCTTAATAACAACGATATTAATTATCATCATTAATATTATTGATTTTTAAATTTACAATTTTCACTGTACTTACCAGAAAATAGAATTTGTACGGAAATCGACAATTATATAGCACTTATAGTTTATATTATCCTTCTACAGGATAATAATTGCAAGACTTTTGTAATTTAGAAATTATGTAAAAGTTGTGATTTTCGTGGAAATTCACACAACCACTCTGTCTATTTTAACTTTCTTCTCTGCTGAAGACTTCGATTCGGATTGATGGAAAGTGAAAGTCCTGTTTATAGCATAGAAGTGGTGACCGACATCTCAATTATAAAACTTTTCTAGCAACACGTATTTAAATTATTGATTAAAACAATAGATGAAACTTCAAACAATAGTGAATCACAATAAAATATAGGAATTTAGTATGTTCCGTAAAATCAAGTGAATTTCTCAAATATTTACGTGTATTGTTACCGAATTTCTATAAGACAAAATAAAATTGCGAAATAATTGGAGTAAAGTGGGTGCAATTCAAATCTCCCGCCCTTTTCTATCCATTTTATATAGTCTAATAGTAGCTCTCATTAATTTAATGGTGAAATATTGATAAACAACATTTTAAATTTTATATTAATATGCAACTTTAATTAATACGAGAGTAATTATTTCAAAATATTTATAAAAAATATAAAGTGTGTCAAAAATTCAATTTAAATTATTTATTTACCTACATATGCAACTAGTAATACTCTATAGTTTTAGTGGGGTTAATTGTCAAAACATTGTTGATGTTGACATTCAAGTTGAATTTCTCTCGACTTTCTAAAATATGTTTCGTTCTAATTCTTGTTGTTATTGTTTCTGAATTGAATGAATGATATGATGGCTTCAAATCATCAGCCCTATTCCGGTGATATTATCCATTTAAACGTCGGTGGTAAAAGGTAACAAAAAAAAAATCGATTTCTATTCTAACCTTTAAATGCCGTTTTTCGTTGAACATCTGATTTTTGAGTTTTTTCCTCCTATTTGTAGATTCTCAACGTCCAAACAGACACTAACATTGATCCCGGAGACCTTCTTTACGGCATTATTAAGTGGTAGAATATCGAGCTTACGGGATGAAAAAGGTGCAATATTTATCGATCGTGATCCGGACATATTTGCAATTATATTAAATTATCTGCGCACTAGAGAAATTGAATTGAACGGCATTAATATACGACAATTACGGCATGAAGCTGAATATTACAATATAGCACCATTGGTCAAACGTTTAATATTATGCGAAGAATTAACACAGTCCGCTTGTGGTGATGTTCTATTCTATGGATATCTACCACCACCATGTAAAATTAAACACAAAATATAACCAAGTGAATATTTACATTGTTCAATTGTAGGTATTCCAATACAGGACAATTTAAATCCGAATTATACTGAAACGATCGGGGTACATAACGTTAAACCGGGTACAAGTGTACGTGTCCCGGACCCATCTGGTAGTTCTAACGAGATCCCCAGTTCGAGTTCGTCGAGCAGTAATGGCAATAATGGGGACACAGCTCAAGCTGGTTGTAGTATACATTGGATACCTCCACAAGTACCATCAACGAATCAACCCATCAATCCCCCATATAGACCGCAAGGTTGATCAAATGAATCCAAAATTAAATACGATAATTACAGAGAATTGTTGTAGGGCATTCGAGGAACTCGTCGATGGAATTAAGATTGGGCATGTCGGCGACTTATAGTCGCAGTTCTCAAGATATACGCGGCCTAACTAGTCGCAGTCATTCACGTGCCGCCTCTTTAGATCTACGACACGTACGGAATTCATCGGCTGATTTAAATAAATTGTTCCGAAACGATGTTGGACTAGTTTTCGGCAATTCTGGTAATTTTCTCTTTAAATTCACTGATAACAATTTATGATGATGGTTTTAGGTTCAAGTTGGGCTGATCCGTTACGTGTTCAAATCATTAAAGCCCATCATAACTGGATTGTAGTCGGTTATGCTCATTTTATTGTCAGTTACAGGTTTAAATAATTTAATTGTAAATTTTTTAGAAATCTCATTAAAATTTCAATATTTTATAGATTGAAAGATTCAAGCGGTTGGCAATTAATATTCACTAGTCCTTATATAGAGAGTTGTATTGAACGGATTGCAATTAATGCAAAAATGGGTACTGGTGAGAATGCTAAAATGGTTGCAATCTCCTATGGTAGTCAAGTTAGATTATGGGGAATTTCTGATAATGGTGACAAAACTAATATTGGTAATTCAATTATTTACTCTAACAATTTTTTTTTGATTGATCATTTTTTAATTGTAGGTATTTTTAATCTACATGTTAAAGTTGAATATTTATTTTTTATCGGTAGTCAATTAGTTGCATTATCACCATCTGGTAAATTGGGTGTATGGCATGCAATGACACAACATTGGCAAACACAAGACGTTATGCCGATTGCGTCGTTCGATACAGCCGGTTCAATACTCTTACTAGGTTGTAATAATGGTTGTATTTATTATATAGGTAATTAATTTTAATTAGAGCAATAATTATAACAAAAATCATTTATTTAACATAATTTAATAGACATGCAAAAATTCCCGTTAAGAATGAAAGACAACGATCTATTAGTAACTGAACTTTATCGTGATCCAAATAACGATCCAGTTACAGCAATTTCCGTTTATTTAACACCGAAAACTAGTAAGTATAACAATTCTATTTGTACATTTCTATGAAATTCCTTGCACACTTATCTATGATTTATTCACATAATTTTGTAAAATAGCTTGATTTGTTTATTGAATAAATCAACAGAAATTCTCGTTTTTTTACGGAGGAAAAAAATGAGGATGTCTGTTAATAAATTACCGATTTTCCCTATAACTAAGGCCTTGTGTTTCATCCCAGCGTCAGAGAGGGGTCGGGAAGGTATGCCAAATATATTTTTGAAGCTTACACGTTGATACATTTAGTTTCTGTTTAAATTAAATTAATTAATTACAATAATAAATCATTCATATTTTAATTAAGAATAAAAATCAATTAAAGCTTTAGATTTTGCGCATTTGCAACAATTTTGTTTCAGTATTGCCTTGTTTCCTTAAGGGGATTCCGGACCTTTATGTCGATTCGGCGTGCGAAAACAGTCAATTTTCAAACATCGATTACTCGCTTGTTTTTTTAAGGTATTGTCAAAAATTGACATGCGTTGGATCGAGCATCTCAAGGTGCATGCTTTAAAGCTTTCTATTTTGCAAAAATGTGATGAAATTCTGAATAACAGATACCCTGTTTTTTCGTAGATTTTCCTTCATAACTGGCTAAAACTTGGCCACTATTATCAATTTTCAATATTTTTCCAAAATAGTGCATACACGTTGAAATGCTCTAGCAAACGCATGTCAATTTTTGACAATATCTTAAAAAATAAGCGAGTAATCGCTGTTTGAAAATTAACTGTTTTCGCACGCCGAATCGACAAAACGTCTCCGACTTCCCCTTAAGGTCTAGAATTGAAGCTTTTTTTCCCTTTAACAATGCAAAATATAAAGCTTTAAAATACTGTATACCTCTACTATAACAAAACCAAGACAAATAAGACAAATTGAATTTTGGTTTATGCACAATTTTTGCATTCCATTGGTTTGCTGGTATGTCAACACAAGGACACCAAGCTACCAATTCTACAATAAACATATGTACTAGCGTTTATTATTATTTCATTTTATTTTTATTATAGAGCAAATCTCGATTTAATGGACAATTTATTTACGTTGAAAAATCTGGTTCATAAAGTCGACGAAATGCTTGAATTCGCATACTAATTAGTAAAATTTTAGACTGTCTTGCATTTTGCTTTTTAGTGTCTCATGATGACCGTATTTTTAATAATCTTCACTAGTTTGTTTGTTTTAATTTAAAAGAAATATTCAATTTTTCTCAGATTTATGCGGTAATTGGATTGAAATCGCTTATGGTACAACATCTGGAGCTGTACGTGTTATTGTACAACATCCAGAAACAGTCGGACATGGGCCACAATTATTCCAAACGTTCACCGTCCATCAAAGTCCAGTTACAAAAGTACACATTTAATAATTTTATTATTAAATATTTTAAACTCTTTATTGATTATTTCAGGTAACTTTGTCTGAAAAATATTTAGTTTCAGTGTGTTGTGAATATAACCATGTGAGAAGTTGGCGTGTAACCCGTTTTAGGGGCATGTTATCAACGCAACCGGGTTCAACACCGGAGGCATCATTCAAAATTGTTGCATTAGAAGCTGTCGAACCGCATATAAGTCATTCTATATCGAATGATTGTGGACCATTCGGTGAACAAGATGATGAGCAAGTTTTTATACAGAAAGTCGTACCAGATGCTGATCAATTATTTGTACGTTTAGCTAGTAATGGAAAAAGGTTTAATTTTTTTGATAATTATAACTTTTACAGGCTGTCCCGGAAATCATGCATTTCATTCTAAGGGGCAGATAGGTGATGAAATTTAAAGACGAAAAGTCCTGTACCATCTGACGCACAGATAATTAGTTATTAATTAAATCGTGTAGCCAATCAGGTGCTCGCTATAGCGATAAAAAGAGAGAAGGAAAGAGTCTTGACGGTGTAACGTGGGAAGCGGACCAGTTAGCAGGCTGTCGCGACAGTCGTTCAAACCAAGAGAGCACCTGATTGGCTACTCAATTTAATTAATTACTAATTACTTGTGCGTCAGATAATAAAATGATATAGGACTTTTCGTCTTTAAATTTCATCCCCTAGCTACCCCTTAGGAGGAAATGTGCGACTTACGGGACAGCCTTGTATTATTATTTATTTAAATTTTTGAATTTTTAGGGTTTGTGTGATTAAAGCTGTAGATGGTAGTACGGTGAGTGCCTTTTGTGTACATGAATGTGAAGGTTCTAGTAGGATGGGTTCAAGACCGCGTCGATTCATTTTTACTGGACATTCAAACGGATCGATACAAATGTGGGATTTAACGACAGCACTTGACCTTTCTTATAAGACTGATTTAAGTAAGCCCTATCAAATATCAATTATTTAATTTAATTTGATTTAAAAAAACGAAAATAGCTGACAAGACTAACGGTGGTCCATCACCTGAAGAATTATTACGCATGTTGGACCAATGTGATTTAAGTAATAGTTTATGTTCAACACCGTGTATGTCACCATCACCATCATTAGCCGCAGCAGCACGTCTTAAATCTAGTAATGTTGCTTTTCTGAATCAACTCCAACAAGATGATCGCACATCGAGCTCAAGTTAAATAATATTTCAATTAAATAATAGTTCCTCTCTTTCTCTCTTACTCTTATTAATATATTTTTAACGTTGTTGAATTGATGGTTATACATTCAGTTTTTGTCATAATTTTGTTTTGTCTTCCAATTTTAGCAAATTAGTGAGACAGCTTTCTTCACTTTTAATGCTTAGGATTTTTTTTGGAAAATCACACTTTTTCGTTAATGTTTTTATTGTAAACAAATAAACAGTTAAATTGGTACAATTTTCCGATTTCTTTCAAAACATTGAGATATTTATTTTCTATGAGAAGATTAATTATTATAAGAATACTTGAAACAGTTCAGTCTTGTATTAACAAACAAAAAATTTCAAATTAACAGTACTGATTCTCCGCCATATTAACATTTAACTATAATTTACACTTAATAAGTTATAACAATAGAATTTTGAGCAATTTTTCTTTTAAATTCCAAGTAATAGAAGATTCGTTTACCTGATGAATATCACATACGTTAATATTTATTATCGTTATTATTATTATTTTTTTACGATTTATTCAAAGTCTTTGTACCAAGGTTGATTATTATAATACCAATTCGGTTCAGTTAGTGGATTTAATAGAAAACACCACGATACGAATCCGACAAAAAACAATAGAATTATAGAATTCCTCTCCATGCCTTTGTACTGTAAAACTTCATTAAAATCAGGAAATCCCATATGATTGCAAAATGCATGTACAACAACCGTTGATATAAAATGGCCAGTTCTATAAAATAAATATGCTGAATATATACCAAATAGTGTTGTATACATGAATTGGAAACATGCAATTTTAAATGCCATCTCCATTGTCATTCCATATTTTATACGTTCTTGCATATGATGGAAATGTGCTGTTTAATATTATGAAAAAAACAACAATGAAAATTGATCCAGGTATCAAAATTTAAATTAAATTTCTTACCTACACCGAAAAATAGGGGACATATAAAGACTGCTGTTAACGGTGGGAAATATTGTAACAATAATGGCAACATACAGCTTCTATATGTGAATTCTTCTGATAAAGGTGCTACAATATGATTACGTATCCAATGTAAATTCTTACAATTATGTGTCCAATACATTGGTTCTAAAAAAATATACTTTAAATTTCAGCCATTAAAACCATAATAATTGTAATGGAATACCTGTATATAGTTTTAATAAACCATTATGGGCTTTCATGGCTAATGGTCCTAAGAATAGGATCATTGTTAAAAATAATGGCATCACAAATGCCTGACATATTCCTTTGGTTTTCAGGCCCAATAATTCATAAATAGTTACCTGAAACAATGTTAATAACGATTTTTTTCTTGAGAATTTAATTAATTATGTATACCTACAGATAAAGGCATTTCAAACGGGTACATAAGAGTAAAAAAATAAATACACATTTCTCAAAGTTGCACAAAAGTGCAAATTCTAAGTTTGTAATATTTAGCAAGAAATTGGTAAATAATTTGGTGTTATAAGCACGTAGTCAATGCTCTGAAAAATTTGACCAACTGTACATTGTTCCTGATAATGTAAAGAAACAAATTTTCGACATTAAAAGAAAACACTGAAATACTGATTTTACGCTTCTTTTTTTTAAATAGATATGAAGCGTAACTCTACATATATGATAGAAACGTTTAGAAAATTTGAATTACATACATGTATATGCACATATAAATTGGTTATAACTGTTTGTATACAGAGTGTACAACGCTATTTCGTCTTGCAGTTGACCATGTCTTTGGTTACGTAGGACCGTAGCTTGGTTCGGCTGCTTGCGTTTCTATTGAAAACTACGTCAATAAAGGTCAAATGTGGTGAAGTATGAACAAAGTTACGACCCTATGTAACCAA